>CM032807.1:16349663-16399663 GCA_019155185.1 Beaufortia kweichowensis
ACCTCATGTTTACCTGATAGACGGCAGCGTCCAGATTGCTCAGGGCTATGAAGGCCATGTTGTTCTGAATGGCGTACACCACAGATGGGACGCTGAGCTTCAACAGCTCTTTTGGACTTCCAAAGATGTGATGAGACACTACAGACTTACACTTGCTGATGTCACCCGTCTCCCTGTGTGAGACAACGTTAACAACACGTTCAGACGGCACGGATCCAACCCGAGGACACACAAACGCCTCGAGATCTGATGCTCTCACCTCACCAGCATCCCCAGACTGAGCAGGAGTTTGATGATCTCAGTGATGCAGACGGCAGTGGTGGAGAAATACAGATCTGATGAGACGGTTCTGCTGTATCTGAGAGCCACAGTGTATGTGGCAGCGATCAGAGTCATCACCACCAGACAGTAGAGTTTAAACCAAACGCTCGCCGACTCTGAGACAACAACACAACAACACAACAACACAACAACACAACATCATCATCAGTCACACAAACACAACATCATCATCAGTCACACAAACACAACATCATCATCAGTCACACAAACACAACATCATCAGTCACACAAACACAACATCATCAGTCACACAAACACAACATCATCATCAGTCACACAAACACAACATCATCATCAGTCACACAAACACAACATCATCAGTCACACAAACACAACATCATCAGTCACACAAACACAACATCATCATCAGTCACACAAACACAACATCATCATCAGTCACACAAACACAACATCATCAGTCACACAAACACAACATCATCATCAGTCACACAAACACAACATCATCATCAGTCACAAACACAACAACACATCATCATCAGTCACACAAACACAACAACACATCATCATCAGTCACACAAACACAACATCATCATCATCAGTCACACAAACACAACAAACACAACATCATCAGTCACACAAACACAACATCATCATCAGTCACACAAACACAACATCATCATCAGTCACACAAACACAACATCATCAGTCACACAAACACAACATCATCAGTCACACAAACACAACATCATCATCAGTCACACAAACACAACATCATCATCAGTCACACAAACACAACATCATCAGTCACACAAACACAACATCATCATCAGTCACACAAACACAACATCATCATCAGTCACACAAACACAACAACACATCATCATCAGTCACACAAACACAACAACACATCATCATCAGTCACACAAACACAACATCATCATCATCAGTCACACAAACACAACAACACAACATCATCAGTCACACAAACACAACATCATCATCAGTCACACAAACACAACATCATCATCAGTCACACAAACACAACATCATCAGTCACACAAACACAACATCATCAGTCACACAAACACAACATCATCATCAGTCACACAAACACAACATCATCATCAGTCACACAAACACAACATCATCATCAGTCACACAAACACAACATCATCATCAGTCACACAAACACAACATCATCATCAGTCACACAAACACAACATCATCAGTCACACAAACACAACATCATCATCAGTCACACAAACACAACAACACATCATCATCAGTCACACAAACACAACAACACATCATCATCAGTCACACAAACACAACATCATCATCAGTCACACAAACACAACATCATCATCAGTCACACAAACACAACATCATCATCAGTCACACAAACACAACAACACATCATCATCAGTCACACAACATCACATCATCAGTCACACAACAACATCATCAGTCACACAAACACAACACAACAACATCATCAGTCACAACAACACAACATCATCATCAGTCACACAAACACAACATCATCAGTCACACAAACACATCATCATCAGTCACACAACATCACATCATCAGTCACACAAACACAACATCACATCATCAGTCACACAAACACAACATCATCAGTCATACAAACACAACATCACATCATCAGTCACACAAACACAACATCACATCATCAGTCACACAAACACAACATCATCAGTCACACAAACACAACATCATCAGTCACACAAACACAACATCATCAGTTACACAAACACACATCATCATCAGTCACACAAACACAACATCAGTCACACAAACACAACAACACATCATCATCAGTCACAAACAACACAACATCATCAGTCACACAAACACAACATCATCATCAGTCACACAAACACAACATCATCAGTCACACAAACACATCATCATCAGTCACACAACATCACATCATCAGTCACACAAACACAACATCATCATCAGTCACACAAACACAACATCATCAGTCACACAAACACAACATCATCATCAGTCACACAAACACAACATCATCATCATCAGTCACACAAACACAACAACACAACATCATCAGTCACACAAACACAACATCATCATCAGTCACACAAACACAACATCATCATCAGTCACACAAACACAACATCATCAGTCACACAAACACAACATCATCAGTCACACAAACACAACATCACATCATCAGTCACACAAACACAACATCATCAGTCATACAAACACAACATCATCAGTTACACAAACACAACATCATCAGTCACACAAACACAACATCATCAGTCACACAAACACAACATCATCAGTTACACAAACACAACATCATCAGTCATACAAACACAACATCATCAGTCACACAAACACAACAACACATCATCATCAGTCACAACAACACAACATCATCAGTCACACAAACACAACATCATCATCAGTCACACAAACACAACATCATCAGTCACACAAACACAACATCATCAGTCACACAAACACAACATCATCAGTCACACAAACACAACATCACATCATCAGTCACACAAACACAACATCATCAGTCATACAAACACAACATCACATCATCAGTCACACAAACACAACATCACATCATCAGTCACACAAACACAACATCATCAGTCACACAAACACAACATCATCAGTCACACAAACACAACATCATCAGTTACACAAACACAACATCATCAGTCACACAAACACAACATCATCAGTCACACAAACACAACAACACATCATCATCAGTCACAACAACACAACATCATCAGTCACACAAACACAACAACACATCATCATCAGTCACACAACATCACATCATCATCAGTCACACAAACACAACAACACAACATCAGTCACACAAACACAACAACACAACATCATCAGTCACAACAACACAACATGCTGTTGTCACGCAAACACTACACAAGCATTTGATCATTCAGCTTCTTGAGGACCTGACAAGCTTGTTTTACAGTTCAATCTGTGCTGGACTCTTATTGACTGACTTTCATTCATTATTTGACTCAAGTCATCCATTTCATATAAAACATGTATGTTTTTGTCTACAAAAGTCATTTCAAACATTGAAATATACACCTTTAGATTAAAAGACTTTTAAAACCATGAGAAACATATTTGTCAATTGTGTCTAATAATGTAAAAATGTGATGTTCATATAAACTATAATCAGTGTGATCAGAAACATAACACTTACTGTAATAAAGTCATGGTGAATTATCAGAAACTTCATCATTTACTTCTGTATTGACTAAAATACACTTTCAGATGTTCTTATGAGAAACTACGGTCGTGTCTCTTTGGAAAGTTCACTATGGTTTTACTATAGTAAAAGTGTTTTTATCAGCAGAGTTTTACTGTAATTTACTGTTATAATCACGTTTCAGTTGGTTACTGTAGTGAGATCACAGTAAATGTGTGTTTACTAAAGTGAGTTAATCTACAGTATGACATTAAGTTGTTCTGATCAGATCACTTACCGTTCGCCATGACTCTCTGTATGTTTAAGAATAATATCAATTATAGTATTAATTATAATAATGGATCAGTTATCTTGCGATCGTAACGAATGTCCGCATTTCTGTTTCCAAAAGACATGAAGATCCACAGCAACCAGTCTGACACACATACACACACACACGCGCACACACACACACTTCCGGGTTTACTTCACGTTTCAAAATAAAAGTCTGCTTTATTTTAAATAAAAGTGTTAATTTGTTAAATGCCATCTTTGGATTAGAAAGAGACTCTTTCTCTTATCAAAAAAAAACAACGTGGAGAAATGTTTTGCATGAATTTATTTCAATATATGTTACATAAATATAATGATGTGTTTTAAATGGATTAAAACATTAATGTCACTAATGTTGTTTTTGCTGGCAGACAATAAAGAGACAAGTCAAGAATAGTTTGAATAATTTGATTGAATCAGTCTGTTGTTTATAGTTTTGTCAGAATTGATTCATCAATAGCTGGAGTTAAATCAACTTTGATCAGATCTGTATCGGGTCTCGTCTCTCCTCTCAGTCCCGTCAGATAGACGAGTGGTTTTGGTACATGACTCTCAGCGTCGCTCTTCGTCTGGCTGCTGGAGTCTTTCTGTGGAAACGTCTGTGTGCTGTTGTGTCGTCTCATGTGACTCAGATCCGTCTGCATTGAGCGGGTCACTTTATTACGCAGGTTTGCCTGAGAAACAGCGAGATGGTTTGATCAGATGAGCTGTACAGGAGATGATTCTGTGTTCAGTGACTCACCAGTTTCATGGCTTTTCTCCGCAGTTCCCACTCATTCCACTCATAAGATTTCATAATGTTGGTCTCAAATGGATGAAGTTCAGTTTGTGTGCTGCTGTCACTTTTAGAGATGGGTTTAACCAGCAGATTCTGACCTGACTGCATCTGACATGACAACACGACTTATTATAGTCCTTTATAACAGAATATAAAAACATCGTTTGTGAATTACATTAGGAGCATAAAACATATTGTTTCATCTCTGTAGGTCATGGTAAAATAAAGAAAAGACTCTTTATGAAAGAAGATTGCAAATGTCAAAATAATAGTAAAGCATTTGTGTGGTTCTACCTCAGAGTATGGTGTTACACAGGCAAACTCGTGATGGAGATGAAGCAGTTGGATCAGTTCAGCTGATGTCTTTGCCATCTCTGCCACAGCTGTTATATATTCATCTGCTCTGGAGGAGAACTCATACGCAGCGCTCCTGGAGCTGAAGACATAAAACTTCTCTCTGTGCTTCAGAACACCCAGGTGTGGATTACCTGACAGACAAGCATCAACACTGATTTATGAATGAAAGCAAAAGGTTTCAGTGATGTTTGTTAATGTAGTGATTCATTCACAGGATATGTTGATTATGTAGACAGTAAAAGATTTCTCAGAGACATGTGTTTGTGGTAATGCACACCTGGCACTAATAGGCCTTTCTTCTGTACGAGTGTCCAGCCACAAACACCTTTATACTGCAGAGGAAGATCTTCAAAGTTCAACACGGTCTCCGGAAAGATCCATTCACATCCGCTCGTCTCTGACACCAGCACACGCTCTCCTGAAACACAACACAACCTGTACAGTCAGTACATGAATCATTTTCACATGAAAAAAACATTTGCATGCTAAAACCGTTTGCAAACATGCATAAATGTAAATGAAAAATTAGAGTGTTTAATGTAGAAATGAAATGTCAGAATGAAATGATCTGTATATGGGTCATTGGGATTAGATTTGAATCCTACATGGAAATGATAATCTTGGGTGCTTTATTGTCATAAATATAATGTCACAATCATACTTCACTTCATTTCAATACAATATAATATATATGTATAAGTATAACGTGCTGTTTCTTAAGTAGATGAGTTTGTGTGTGACAGGTGATTATATACCTGCTGTCACAGAGCATCTCTCCATGTCTGAGCGCACCTGATCTCCCTCCAGCAGTCGCTCCAGCTGATCTGAGTTCAGTACAGATGATATGAAAGGTCTCAGACCAGACGCTGTGTTAGTGAGCATGCTCAGTAACGTCATCTCTCCCTCAAGCCCCGCCCACAATTCAGCCACAGCTGTGAAATGAGGCTATGAACACATATGAACATCACACACTTTATATAATATAAGAGGTATAACAGGTCATCATGAGAGATACATCATGACGAGAACATACAAACACATGTGATGTGGGCACTGCAGTCATGGAATGAACCGTGTCCTGTAGCAACTTCATTCTGGACGTCACGTCAGACTGGAGACGCGTCACTTCTCTGGCACACAGAATCAGGTCAGCCTGAAATATCATCAGGACAGTTTGTTATTATCATTACTGAGTCAAATCCTGCTGAAAAACATCTAAACCACTTCAGACCAGCTAATGACTGGAATGATCAGCACAGACAGATGTCAAATGAAACATGGATATTGTGATCTTATGTCATGGAATGTGAAGAAAGTGTGATTTGCTTTTGTGTTTTTGATAGATTTAAAGAAACTGTAAGAATTAAACAAATATACTGACTTCAACAAAAAAAAACTATTTTAAGAGAATAAGCAAGAACTTTGCTTTCGCATTCTGTTCTTTACGACTCCAATAAGACTTTTACTAACAAAGCATTCAGTAGCAGGTCAGACATTATTTCTAACCAGCATGATGATGCGCTGGTTAATTAGAAGATTATCAAGGAGGTTGTGTTTCCTCCACAGAACTCACCAGTATGAGTTTAAGGAAAGCTTCATGTTGTCGTGTGTTGTAAAGAGTCTGTTTGATGAGATGAGGCTGGACGGGACAGTCTGTGTCCTGCTGAAAGATCTTCTCCAGCAGAGCTGTGTACTGCCACGCCAAACGCTGACACACAGACACTTCCCTTTCAATGTCTGAGACTGCGGCTGGCAGCGTCTCGTTCAGGACACCCGGCACTGCAGATGAACACACACGCAACATTAAACGGGTGAGAAATCATCAATGAGAAGTCATGGTTGTGTTACCGTTGCGTATGGCTTCTCCTCCTCTGCCGTTGTTCTTGTTAAAGAGCCGTATGCCGCTTACGATCAGCGTCAGCTCCTTCAGCTGCTGTTCTTTGTCTTGTTTCAGTAAAGACATGAAAGTGCCCAGCTCAGACTGAGGAAACACACTCTGTAGAGCGGCTGTGACACACACAACACAACAAACTCACATCATAGTTGAGTATCCATTTAACACAGGGAATAAATGATGTCTGATATCTCTAACCAGTTCTACTAGTAAGAGTTGGTTGGTAAACCAGCTTTACTAAAGAGAAGTGTTGGTGGACCAGCTAGACCAGAACTAAACCTGTACTAAACAACATCGCGCTAAATAAAGGTTTGTCAAAGGTTTTATCACAATTGCCACTGACCAAAAATTTCTTTAAGTTATTAATATCTGGATAACACTTTACAATAAGGTTGTAAATTGAACAATACTGCTGCAGCATTTATTCGTCTTAGTTCATTTATTAATACATTTTTAGAATCAAGCAGTCTATTTGTTAACATTAGTTAATGCACAACATGAACACAGATATTTTCTTTATTGTTACTTCATGTCAGCTAATGCGTTTACTAATATTGACCAAATACAAGCTCATTGTAAAGTGTTAATAGTATGTGTTTAACGGATGGCCTGGTGGTTTTACCGGTGGTTTCTCTGACCGTGTTGATGTCCGTGTGTGAGCCCAGGTTTGAGCGCTGGATGATGTAACTGACGATCTTGGCGTAGAGGCCATGCAGCTCGTCTCTGCTCTTCGCTCTGGTGTCTGTGATGTCTCTGCACAGCGACTGCAGACGGGACTGCACAACCTTCTGCTGAACATCTGCAAACTCACCTTTCACCAACACAAATCCACATTCAGTGCTATGTGTGAATAATATAAAACGTCACGTGATAACATCTGAACTTGACTCACGTCGAGATGTGTAATTCATGTCAAAGTAAACCTGCATCTTAATGGTGTTGAGAGTGGGACTGGACTCATCCGTCAGTCTGTCCACACACACCTGAACATCAAGAAAATATTTCAGCAATCAATCAAATCACATCATGATAGTATAATACTCATATCCACCTGCATGATTAGCACATTTATTCATCTTTAGATGACACTGTAAGATGTTTAATCATGTTAAATACAGTGATTCATCTTTACCTCTATGAGTTTCTTCACGTCTTCCTTTGTAAGAGTTCTGTCCACATTAAAATGATTCCTGGGATCCAAAACAACAGCTTTCACCTGGACACAATGAAGATGTCATGCAGTGAGTTTAATAATAATGCTGCAGTTTTAATATAAAATGTATCAAGTTTAACAATAATGTATCAAGTCTAATAATAAGTTTCATAATTCTTTTAGTTTTAATATAAAATGTATCAAGTTTAACAATAATGTATCAAGTCTAATAATAAGTTTCATAATTCTTTTAGTTTTAATATAAAATGTATCAAGTTTAACAATAATGTATCAAGTCTAATAATAAGTTTCATAATTCTTTTACAATTGTAATAAAAAAATGTATCTAGTTTAACAATAATGTATCAAGTCTAATAATAAGTTTCATAATTCTTTTACAGTTTTAATATAAAATGTATCAAGTTTAACAATAATGTATCAAGTCTAATAATAAGTTTCATAATTCTTTTACAATTGTAATAAAAAAATGTATCAAGTTTAACAATAATGTATCAAGTCTAATAATAAGTTTCATAATTCTTTTACAATTGTAATAAAAAAATTTATCAAGTTTAACAATAATGTATCAAGTCTAATAATAAGTTTCATAATTCTTTTACAGTTTTGATAAGAATGTATCAATTCTAATAAAAAGGAAGCAGGTTTAGTGATAATGTATCGTGTGTATGAATTGTAACATGTAATAAGAGTTTGTTGTTTGTTGTGACTCTTACCATGAAGGCGATGAGTGTTTCATTCAGGGTTTGTCTTCTGCTCAAACATGTCTGCGCGATTTCACGGATAATGTTCCTTATAACACTTTCAGCTTGTGTACGAGACATGTTTTCACAAACTTATACAGATATAGTGTGAAAAACAAAACCCTGTCTGTGAGGAAACTATGTGAAGGGCTGCTGGTGTTGTTGTCGTCATGGAGACCGCCGGAAGAGAGCGCTGCTGTTACGTCATCAACACACTAACACAGGCTTATTTTATACAGAAAAATTCCGAAAATGCAATAAAATAAATCGAAATCCAGAACTTTAATGATTTAATTGACGATGTCAATAAGAATATGATTGAAGAGTTGATTATTATAGAACTGTATTCTGGAATAAAACAACAGCTTTCAACTCACTGGTATCATCATACACAACTGTGATTGTGTTCTGTATCTCTACAGTATAAATATATATACACATTTCAATGTCAATGTTCAATTAAGAATCAATATTTTATCTCCATGTCTTTATTAAGTAACTCATTCCATAATTACAGCACTCAACACACTCTCATAAAATATATCAAATATACACATATTTTAAGCTGCCAATCACAACTATATAGCAGTTACTGTAAAATGTCAATCAATAAAAGTGCTTATTTCATATTTATATGATAAAAAATATATCTATAATTTACAAAACATGTAAAATCCTTCTTTCTGTTGCTTGTTAAGTAGCTCACACACAAACATGATGTGATGAAATCACTGTAACGGCACTATGATAAAACACAGAATAACTCAATCAACAGTTTCAGTTTCGTTCATCATTTTCAGTATTAAAGTTCTTGAACAAATTAATAAATGAGTCTACCCTATAAAATACTCACATGATAATACTTAATAACATTGTGAGAAACATCATGGTCTTATCCAGTTATTCTATTTATACAGTAAATCTATATAGCATACTATACTATTAATAATAATACCATTAATATATACAGAACAATATTAATATCTATATCTAAGTAGTTTAGATAGCCTGTGATGGCAAACCTTTCATCATGAATTAATTTACTAGTCTTGTACAGAAGCTGTCATATACATAATCCTTCATTTGCTCTGAGATGAGATGAGTTTTATATAACATGTGACTTCACTGGTGTTTTAATCAGGGTTACTGTGGATTATAAGACCCCAGTTTCTCTCCATCTTAATGAAATCATCCTCGTGCTCTGAACTCTCCTCTGAACACTGTCTCAGGATGACTTTAGGCAGAAGAGTAACTTCATCAGCTTCAGTGTCCGTCTGCTCCTCCGTCCTCTACATCCATCAGCCCCATCAGAGGAATCTTCAGTTCACGTGTGTCTGGATTCCAGTCCAAAAATATCTGCATTTCTTCTTCATGGTCCTCGTCGTCCAGCGGCATGGGTTCTATCGTGTTGACCTGTGACCTGTACAGACACGGACCCTGGGGTTCAACTGTGGCCGGCAGTACGATGCCGTAATCTCCAGCATCATCATGCTGAGATTCCCACGGCTGCGGCTCTGAGCCGTCAGTCTCTGACCATCCAGACTGAGAATCTACCGCCAGTTCATCAGCAGAACCGCCGGGAACCGACACGTTCTGCTGTGCATAACTCGAGGGCGGCTTGACGGGCGGAGGTGGGGCTAAATGAGCCCCGCCCACTGATAGAGCTTCCTCAGAGATGGGCAACAGCTGAGGCACAAGGGAGATCGGTTTTGATTCTTCTCCACCCAAATGGATCACGTTAACAATGATTGTTTGAGGCACATTAGGCTGCAACATTTGTGATTTTTTACTATCGTGAAACAAATCCTAGAATGGGAAAAGCATTGATGAGAATTGATGATTTATTTGAAACACACTGATCAGATGTGAGTGTGGTGCTCTCACCGTGCTGTTGGGCAGAGGCTGTTTGTGATCAGTGATGTAGCAGTGGACGAGACCCCCGAGAACAGCGAGAATACACACACACAGAGCAGACGGTAACACACCACCCAGCATAGCAGCCAACAGCTGATCTCTAAAACATCACAGAATACAATCAGAATACAACACACTTAGATACACACACACTCAGGGACACACACACACACACACACACAGACACACACACACAGTGACACACACAGATACAGAGAGACACACAGACAGACACACACACAGGGACACACACACACACACAGACACACACACACACTCAGAGGACACACACACACACACAGACACACACACACACACACTCAGACACACACACACACACACACACACACACACACACACACACACACACACACACACACCAGAGACACACACACACACACACAGAGACACACACACACAGAGACACACACACAGACACACACACACACACACACACACACACACCTAGAGACACACACACACACACACACACACACACACACACAGACAGACACACACACACACACACACACACACACACACACACACACACAGAGACACACACACAGAGACACACACACACACACACACACACACACACACACACACTCAGAGACACACACACACACACACTCAGACACACACACACACACACACAGACACACACACACACACACACACACTCAGACACACACACACACACACACACACACACACACACACACACAGACACACACACACACACACACACACACACACACACACACACACACACACACACACACACACACACACGCAGTGACACACACACACACAGAGTCTGAAGTCTTTAGACTGAACATCAGCATGAGGAAGTTCAGTTCACAGACGGCTGGGAAAACACCAGAGCTACAGCAGAGGCACATGACGCATCACACACAGATAAGGAGGAGGGAGTGGTAAAGTAAAGCAAAGGTTTCCTCCACTCGTCCTGTGAGTTTTGAGAAGAATGAGACCAATCCTCTCAATCAAATACTGCTCAGACCTGTTTACAGTGAGTGTGAAAGTGAAAGAGTCTCATGACTGATGAGTTTGGGGTAACAGTAGTACCTTTAGGCGTCTCTGCACACGTGTGCTCGCTGGGTTTACTGACCAGAGGAAGAGACTGAGACTGAGCCTGAACCACAACACACACTTGTGTAGAGAAGTCCAGAGGACCCAGTGTGTGTGTGGATGTCTGAAGAGAGAAGGACTGCTGGAAGAATAAATGAGTGATCTATAGATTTATAAAGTTGTATATATAGTGTTCTATGCATCATATGTAAGTATAGAGCAGTTTATCGGTCAAATACAGAGAGAAAGAAGCACCAACCATGTGTTTACTCTTGCTGTTGTACACAGAAACATTATACATCATGTACGGGAAGATTTTCCAGAGGGATTTTTCTTTCTTTGTCTTCTTTGTTTTCCACCTGAAGGGACCTTTCATAGTGATGTTGATGTAGTTCTGCATCACGTTCAGTTCCACCAGAGGAGGTCCAAGAATGGCTGCGAGATAATAATTCATTAAATATCTGTAAATCATTACTGATGTGAAGTGGAAATCATCGTCAATGCTGTGTTTTATCTGCCACTTTTATTACACGAATCACGTGTCAAGACAAAGATGAAATAAAACATAAAGTCCACATGAATCAGAACACTTCTGATTTATTCCAGCACAATATAAACGTGAGGATGTTCACAGATATTGTGTTTATTCTCCACCCTGATGTGGAATGTTATGTATGTTCTGAACAGTAGACGTGCTGTAATACATCACAAACTTCTGACCAGTTTAGGAAATGCATTTCTGCTAATGAACAGATGTGGAACATTTAAAAGAACAAAACATTCATCTTCATCAAGCTACAGAACTGTAATAACAATGACCTTTCAAACAGACATAATAATCTCTGAAATTACCTTCCTATTTTTAGAACCATCATATGACCCCTTTTAACATTAACCAATTATATCCTACACCCACTTTTCATAATCCAACTTACTGTCGACCATGGGTCTGAATCTGGTTATGCTCTCCGTCCATTGGGATTGATCATGTGCACTGACGGCTTTCACTCGGGCGTAATATTCCTCCTGAAGGTTAAAGGTCTCCAGAGACACGTCACATTCTGTCTGTTGGATGGAGGTACACTGCTCCACCGACCTCCATCTCACCTGCTCACTGTTACTCTCTTCTGCATCACCGTAACTACAGTAAAACATCACACAATCACACAGAATAGAGACAGAGAAAAGTGCATAACATGTTTACAATCCTCAAAACAAAGCTTTTTGCAACAATTTGCCACAATTCTCTGTCTGCAAGGAACCCTCTTCTGATCATGAACTATTTTTCAGTTGTATGGTTTATTTTGTGTTGACTGTGAGTATTAAAGAAAGGTCCTGATGAATCAACTTAGCGAGCTGATTTCTGGGTATGTAAAGTATCGCCCCAAAATGACATTAACAAACATTGAATTTTAGTATTTTAAACAGAGGAAATATCATGTTAAGTTTCTTGCTGCTGGGTGTTTTCTTACAACTGCCTGCTTTTCTTAATTGACATTTTAATTGATGTAGTCATTATGACATTATGTAATTTAATTACAACATGAATTATTTATGTAATCATTAATACTCTGTGTTTGTATGCATGTATGTTTGCACAAAGGTGTGATTTGTATAAATGCATTTATATATGTGCTTTTGTTATTTATTTAAACATATTTGCCACTTTCATGTTTGGCTTTGGCTCACAGAGGAACTGTAAAACACAATTCTTTGTGAAAGTTCTTTAGAACAATATGTACTGTGATCACTATACTAAACATTTGATCTGAATCTAACAACTCTGTTGATTTAAAGGTGTATTTGTGTTATAGCTCTTTCAAATAAACAAATAATAAATAAATGAAATTCAAATAAATTGTTTGATATTATGTTTTTAAATGTAATTAGTTCATTACATGCGTGTTAACCAGTTAGAATGAGAAGATTCTGGGCTGAATGATCCTCACACTGGTACAGATGATGGTAAATGAACTCACACAGCATATTCCACAGTGTAGATGACGGTGTCATTGACAGATGGAGTCCATCTCACCATGTTCCTCAGGTTAAATGAGTAGAAATGGACATTTTGGGGCTCAGGAAGTCCCTCACCTGATGATAAAGTTAGAATAAAGGAGAATATTTTCTGTAAACATGTGTTACAGTCAATAGAGTAATACAATTTACATTTATGCATTTGGCAGAAAGCGAATTACAGTGCATTCAAACTAGTGCCATGATCTTACCAAAATGAGCTACAGGACAGCTTTTAATAGCATGTCTGCCCTAACTACTAACCTTTGCTTCATTACAACTAAATAATAACGTGAAACTGAAACAAAGTAGGCTAAATAAAAGATTCAACCGTACATACAACATTATGTTTGGAAGGCACTTATTGTGGGGCACAGTAATATTTTCACCAGCGTTTCATTGTATGTGATCAAATGAGGAACATGAGAAACAATACTTTACACACGGCCTTGCTTTTATCCTTTTAAAATACATAACACATCATTAAATAAACTGTGTATATTAGAATATTTTGGAAAGGGCTTTTTTTCTATATATTTAAAAAAACTTGTGCATATTTTATATAACCATGCATAGACCCTGCCTCCTGAGGTATATGATGGTCTTTTATTGGCTGTTTTATTGTGTTAATAAATGTGTACAGTATACTCTTTATTTAAGAGTGTGAAGAGGAAATGAGGAGAAGCTCAGACATTTGACAAGAGAAGATAAGTCGAAATAAATCTGATTTCATCAAAGTACAGGAAAACACACCAGACACAATGAAGCTTCCTGTTCATCATCAACTTCATGTTTACATCAACTACAGTTAATATATAACATAATCATGATTTTTCATAGTCAGATAAAGTGAAGTGTTTTCAGAATTATCACATTCATAACAGTTCATATTCCTCATAAATGAACACATGAACATTAAAATAACTATTTGATGTTCTTTAATCTCTTCTTCATTTGTTGGGTATTATTGCTTCTGCTTTGTGTTTTTTATTTTACAGAAATCCTACAAAATATGTTTCCTCTTAAAAACATGTGTTCTTTTTTCTCACATTCATAACACATGAATATTTACATTTTTAACGGTAGATAACTCGTGTATAGATATTATTCTGATGTCTGATGTGTGTTATGTGGTCCTGGTAATCCCTACAGTGTGTGTGACCAAATGTCCTAAGATAGTAATAATTCTTGACCTTGTGAGGACATTTTATTGGTCTCCATGAGGATAACAGCTTATAAACCACACTAAATGATGTTTATTCTGTAAATGTATAAATGCAGAAAGATTTGTTTAGGGGAAGAGTGAGAATTACACTTTACAATCTACAGTTTGTACAGTATAAAAGTCATTATGTCTATAAAAATAGCCCATAACACATGGAAACCCAATGTGTGTGTGTAAACCATGGTTACCACAAATTACCAGTATAGTTTAACCAATGGTAATCAATACGCCTAACACCACCCACATTACAACATTAGACAATTTTACAATAAAACCAGAGACATTAAAATGAACATAAATGATAAATGAGTGTGAATATATAAAAGTTCATAATATCATGAGGTTTTACCTGAAGCTCTTCTGTTGAACAGCAGACACACCGCAGTCAGTATAACTTTATCCATCCTTTAAAATAATCCTGAACATTCTGATGAATAAATCCTCTTTATTTCACACTATTGATCCATGCTGTTGTAATGCGGACAGGTAGAGCGCGTGCCCGCGGTGAACTGTCACTTCTTTACCTGTTGCGGAGCCGCACGGCTGGTGGGCGGGGCCTGCCTAGCCAAAGGGCGCTGGTGGGCGGGGCCTGATTGACGCTGCAGAAAGGCGTGGCTCTCACGCTGACGCTTAAAACTGTACTTTTAAGACTACTTTCACATCTTTAATCAGTTTAAATAAAAAACACAAGGTTTCCCAACACATATCTTGCAGATATTTCAGTACCAGTTTTGTTTTTGGTATGACAGCAGACTGGTTATACTGGTTTGACATCATTACTGAATGACATGTGCATTTATAATAAAGTTACAGTTCGAGTCTTCATATGTATTTCAGTGTTTCTATATGACATGCGGAAACAAATATTTCAAGATCTGACAAGAAGGAAGGCCGAAACTTCATGGAATAAATGCCTAGAAGTATTTAATGTGTCTCTATAAAACTTTAAACATGTCTACATACAGAGAAAAATCTGATTATTTTAATAAACATATTAAACTTACAAAAGGATTCTATTCAATAAAATGAACATGCACCACAGTCTTACAATATTGTTCTCACAACAACAACAACAAAAGAAAGGATTGTATATCTAATGTTAACAGCGTGCACAGCGTTCTTTTTGTCTTTCAGCCTGTGTTGTGTTTATTGTGTGAAGAATATTCTTGAATTTGCATTTTCTTAACACTTCCCTTTAACTGGATTTACAGATATATTTGTGTTCTTTTGTTTCATAACTAGTAACTATGTAATTTAGGTTGTTGCAGGCGATTATTAACATTCAAGATATCAGTCCATGCAGTTCCTGCTGGGGATCTGAAAGCACCAGCTCATTTTGCAGTACAATGGAGCTGTATTCTTACTGTATATCTTACTTTGTTATCTTGTGCTTTTCTCTTGCTTGTGCCAAGTTAAGTAGTTTCACGACCTCTTTTATACATATAAGTAAACTAATAGTAATTATTCTGATAATTATATCTTGCCATTACTTCTTCTCGTCCTCCTTCTCCACCTCCTCCTCCACCTCCACAAATCTGATTCATGTGTCAAAACAGGGGAATAGTGTTTATAGTTTAGGAAATGGGTGTGCTTTTTGATAAATGGCGTTACGGTTTTGAAATTTTAGTTCAAAAGCCTGGTTATAGTGTTTAAGCAATCGAGAAAAACTGTAATATACAGTACTTATCACACTGTATATTTTGGATCATGGCAGCGTGTATTATTTCACAGATATTTTCATGAAAATTAATTCCAAATGTTACTGTATGTTAAAATATTGTGAGCATTAAAGAAGGTGTCTAAGGGATGACCTGAACACAATTTGGAGAGAGACCAATTAGAAAAACACCCAATAAAAGAAGGTGATTTTAGGGACGATCAGGACTGAACAGTCTTGTGAGAGCCATTATAGAACCATCACCCACGAACCACCTACAGAAACAATTTTGTGCACATTGCTTACTAACTCTCAAAAAGCTGAAGATAAGGGGTTTACTATCAAGATCTCTACCTGGGGAAAAACAGTCGACTTTATGCACAGAAATAATCAGAGAAATTATGTTGAATCATATAACAAACTAGTAGTCGCTCACACACCTGCTCTCTCTCTCTCTCTCTCTCTCTCTCTCTCTCTCTCTGTCTCTCTCTCTCTGTCTCTCTCTCTCTCTTTGTCTCTCTGTCTATGGGCATCAACCTTTTTCAAGTCAAGAAACCTTTGATTGATAGAAAGAAGGATACATGCGTATAGTATCATATGAATGTGTTTACATACCTCGCTAGGCTACAACATACGATTTTAAAATCAACTTAACTTGATTTAGACTTTAAATTGTTAGAACTTTAAGTTCTTTTTAAAATATTGTAAAATGTTTTTTTTTTTACATTATTTTGATATGAAAGAATAATTAGATTACACCGTGCAGTACCATCACAGCCCTGTAGATGTCACAGGCCTCCTGTGTTCAGACCTGTGGAACAAAACAAATTCTTTATTCATAATTCAGTTAGTTACTCATGGGGAAGGGTAATATATATTAATATAATACATACAATACATATATAACACAATAATAAAGTGAGCAAATGTTTGTTGGACAGAGGAACCATCGCTATGTGAGTGTGTGTTTGACACCGGAATGTTTCGAGCAGCGCACAGTTCCGGTTCGCGTCTCTTCTGTTGTGTTCATGAGCGCATCAATCCTGCAGAAACACAACAGAGATCCAGACAGAGATCCAGACAGAGATCCACATAGAGATCCACATAGAGATCCACACAGAGATCCAGACAGAGATCCACACAGAGATCCAGACAGAGATCCACACAGAGATCACATGGTTCTTCTGCTGTGAGGGACTGAGATCATGGCGGTGCCGATGGAAAGTCAGCTGCAGAGTATTTTTGAGGATGTTGTGGTGAGTGAATATCGTCATTTTATTCATTACAAAACATGCTGTTTCATTGACAAGCGCATGAATATACATTTACAAATATATATGTTGTGTTTGTTTACATCAGAAAACTGAAGTGATTGATGAGGCGTTTTCTGGGTGAGTACATGAGAAAGATTTCACACATTTGCATGAATTATTGATGTGATCATTTGTGAACGCATGTTGTGTGTTTGTACAGGATGTTTATGGACAGTCCAGAGGATGAGAGGACTAAACTCATGAGTTGTTTAGGAGCTTTCAGACAGTACTGGAGCAGTCTGCCTCAGGTCAGCACATCCACACTCATGACACATAGACATTCATCTCAACTGGACATATACAGCTGGGATTAGGGTGCTACCATCATTTGCATGTTAAAAATGCCAGTTTCCATATCTAAAATATGAATTGTGCATGTTTGGTAAAGATTACCCATAAATTATTAAATATAGGCAACTCCAGTGGTGCGGACATGACATTTTTCACAGAACAATCAAAACATTAAACCCTTTTGCCTGACTGGTTTTGTAGGCAGCTCATGTTTATTTATAATTCTCTTAAAATATAAATCATGGTATATTTTCCAATGATTTGGCTTACCACAGCCCACGACTCCTTTATTTTGTCATTGATATTATCTTTTTTATAGAGGTTTATGTGTGATTAGTGTGAAGACTGTGTTAATGTGTGATGTCACCGCAGGAGTCACATGACCAGTGTGTACAGTGGATCGTGCGCTTCATTCACAGTCAACACAGTCCTAAACGCATCTCGTTTCTCTATGACTGTCTGGCCATGGCTGTGGAGACCAGCCTCCTGCAGCCCAGGTAAACACAGTAGAGTTACAGTGCATGAGCCACAGTAACACTTACTGTTATCTTCAAATAAAAGATTCGTATAAACAGACAAGCAGTTTATGCAAGATGTTGAATTAGTCACTCAAGACTTACACATGGACATTTATTGTGATTTTTGTAAAACCCTATTAACTATAAAGCATTTAATCCTGGAGTGTCATGCTGTTAGACAACGTTTCTATGAAAACATTTCCTTAATGGACATGTTTTAAAATAATTTATTTCAGGTTTCTTATCCAATGTAAAAATAAAATAACTTTTATAATCGTTTATCATTGTTTTTTATCTGGTATTTATCATTGTTTTTCTATATTGTTATAAGCATTGTAAGATTGAGATGAGTATAATGCTCCTTTTTTATGAAGATCTTATGATACTTGCTTTTTTAAGTTGTAATAACTTGCGTTTGCATGATAATAGCCCTTGGTGTTAATATGGTGGTAAATGCAAACAAATAAATAAAATAAATGAATCGTGAATCAAATGTGAATGATATGAACCAAAGAAAAACCCGGTGATGTAATGCTAAAGTGTGTGTTTGTTTTCATGCAGGATGGTGTGTCAGGCTCTCATCAGTTCTGATAGTCTGGAGTGGGAGAGAACTCAGCTTTGGGCTTTGACCTTTAAACTCATCCGCAAAATCATCGGTGGAGTCGACTACAAGGTGCCAGACATCAGTTATTAATCTGTAAACATGTTAGAATAAAATGGATCTGAGATCTGAGGAGCACAACAGAAGCTGATGTCAGGGACCAAAAATGACACGGACACAAATGTGCAGTTCACTCATAGTCAAAGGTCTTTATTTTTGACAGGTTCATTTATATGTGAAGACCAGCACATGATATCTTAAGGAAACCGCTATAGAAAATCATGTCTAGATAAGTGGTGTGATCCTGGTTTAGTATCGTTATGAGTTCTAGTGGATGAGAAAGAAACAGAACTACATCCATACAGAGACGCACAGAGGGTTCTAAAATCTCACACATTACCAGTGGCCGGTTAAAATTGTTAATAAGACATATGGCAATTCATATTTTACATGAACTGTAGTATTTTCTGGGCTGTGTGTTAAATAAATCCCTTTAGATTTTCTCTTTAGTGTCTATTCATCTATCGTGTTTTGTGTATCAGGGCGTGAGGGATTTACTGAAGGCCGTGCTGGATAAGATTCAGACCATCCCAAACTTCGTGAGCTCGGCTGTGGTTCAGCATTTGTTAGCGGCGCGAGAGGTACGTCTGACTTCACAGCGTGAGTCTCTGTTGTTTCACAGTTGTGATGTTTTTGTTCTCTGTAAAGGTTGTGGAGTACATACTGGACCGTAACGCATGTCTGCTGCCGGCGTACTTTGCAGTAACAGAGATCAGAAAGCTGTATCCTGAAGGGATGCTCTCACACTGGGTACAAACACACAGTTACAGCCAGAAGCTGTACAGCTATAGATGTGTTGAAGAATTGAATTTGTTTTGTTTTTAGCTTTTAGGCAGCTTGATTTGTGACTTTGTTGAGAGTTTCAGACCCACGGCCAGAATAAACTCCATTTGCGGTAAGATTCACCAGTCGTCATCTCACATATATTAAATACTGTTTCTCTGGGACAGCATGTCAGATGTTTGTGTGTATGTTTCAGGTCGCTGCAGTCTTTTGCCGGTGGTTAATAATTCTGGAGCGATTTGTAACTCGTGGAAACTGGATCCAACTACTCTGCGTTTTCCTCTGAGAGGGATGCTGCCGTATGATAAGGTACTGCTGATGTCCTCACCGTCATGATGCTGCTGGTCATGTTCACAGGCCATACAGAGAAATGGTTATTTATACTTATTCATGTGTGGGTGCATCTCACAAAAACTATTTTATTCTTATGTCTAAAGATATCCATTAGATAAAGAAACGTATTAGGGCTGCAGGATTAAAATTATGGAAATATCAAAACGGTTTGCAATAATTAAACGACTAAAATAATTGTTAATAGAATAAATTGGGTCTGAGAAGATTGTGTCAGGTTGAGTGATGGAGCGCAAAGGCTGATATTAGGGACCAAAAATGACACAAATGTGCAGTCAAAGGTCTGTATATGTGTAAAGTGACAGTACTTGTTTCAGCACATGATATCTTAAGGAAACAGAATGGATGTCTGGTTAAGTGGTGTGAATTTAAAAGGTTAAGAGGGTCATATATATCATTATGAACTAACAATCATCAGATGCTCGAGAGATAAAGACACAGACGGTGTTATGGATCGAACACTTTCAACAGAAGAATTGCTTAAGAGTTCTGTTTTTGTGGGACACTATAGTTCAGGTTCCATGTCTGAATGATGAAACTACTAATAGATTACATTAAACAGGGTGCAATCAATAACACAGTCATTATCAATATAACAATTGGTATGACAGCACTAAAGATCATCAAAACAAGAGTCGTCAGCTTTCTTTAGCTCCGGGATAGAGTTCCTCATGTGTGTTAGGATGTCTGTGATATTAACATCAACATAACAAGATACTCTTGTATTCATTTGACACACTTCTCCCAACAAGTTATGTGCAGTCAATGTATTAGTGTCATCTCTAAAGAGAATGTGAAACATGTATGCTGTTCATATCATTTTCAGTCAATTCTCTTAAAAATAAAAATTTACATTTTAAATAAATAAAAAATGATCATTATCAAATGATTAATGATCAAATAATGACTGAATAGTGTGATAATTTTCATTTTCCAACATTTACTTGTTTATTGTGCTCCATTTTCACTAAGCCAAAGGATAAAATGTTGAAATGTTGATTATTAATTTCAGCTTTTTGACATTTAAAATAACTTTTCTTTTCTGCTGAAAAATGAAAGGCCACACAGTCGATTTTCTTAATGTCACAGTCTGTTTCTCATGATAAATGCTGAAGGTTGTCTTGAGTTTTGTGTCTGTGTGTGTTCTGCAGGATTTGTTTGATCCACAGACGGGTCTGTTGAGATATGTGTTGGAGCAGCCGTACTCCAGAGACATGGTGTGCAACATGCTCGGCCTCAATAAACAGGTACATCTCTCTCTCTCTCTCTCTCTCTCTCTCTCTCTCTCTCTCTCTCTCTGTTTCTCAGTTCTCTCCCTCGTCCGCCCCATCTGTCCATCATCTCCTCTGAGGGAGGTGGACACAGAGACGTGGACAGATCAGCTTTCTGTAGTTTCACGTGAAGTTACTCCCTGCCAAACAGGCATCTTTCTAAATCTCGGCCACCGCTCGGTGGGCTCGATCCGTGCGTTTCGGCCCGTCCGCTCTGTCTGGTAGGGAGTAGTCTCTCTCGTCTCTGGGGGTGTGGTTTGGCTTGACTGACAGGGCCTCCTAGTCACTGTATTTGTGTTTTCTTTTCTTCCTTTATTTTCGTTCTGTCCTGTCTTGCCTGCCCATCCTCCTCCTCCTCCTCCACTGCTCTAGACCCTGAACATTGCTCAGGTATGTTCACAATCTTACTGTTGTATTGTGACTAACCAGAAGACCTCATAGCCAAACCCAACGATTGAATAAAGGAAGAAAACAAAGTTCAACAAGCAATAAAACGTAGGGCTTGAAATTACTGACTTCCAAATGCAATATGAAAGAAAGAAAGAAGAAAAGCAATAAATTCATCTTCTGTTTTGTTTCACATTCTGCACGTCTCTTTCCCAAAAGCTAAATGTTTTTCAATAATGGATATATCATAGAATCAACTGAATCTATATTTCTCTACTCTATTTTCTTAAGTCTTTCTGTCTGTATTCTGTTAGATTTGAGATCACAAACTCTATATCTGAGTTTAAGGGTCATTTTCAGGAAACCGTGTCATTTATGATCGAAGTCTAAATCTTTCATTTGTAGATTGCTTGTAAAAGTTTAAGAAAAAATGATTCATGCCGTAGATGTTGAGGGATTCATCATTCAGACAGGGGTTTTCTATCAACCCAAGCAGACTTATTTGCAGTTTGTTTTATCTTGTTATAATTCAAAGGTTAATACATATTCTGTTTCCCTTTTAAAACATTTTCTGTACACATCCCTGTTACATTCAAAACAAGGTTGAACAGACGACAATCAATATAGAAATATTTGCATTTTCATAAAAAACAACAACAACAACATAGCAAACCTGATTTGATTTTAATATTTAATCACACAGCTCACAAATGACACAGTTAATGAGAATGACCCTTAATCTCTTATGACTGAATGAAAAATATCACCGTTTCCAAAATACTTCCCTAAATAGTTTGATCAAATGATGACGTATTTATATTTCTCACTCTCTAGAAAACACACAGACACACACACACACACACACACACACACACACACACACACACACACACACACACACACAGACACACACACACACACACACACACACACACACACACACACACACAGACACACAGACACACACACAGACACACACACACACACACACACACACACACACACACACACACACAGACACACACAGACAGACACACACACACACACAGACACACACACACACACACACACACACACACACACACACACACACACACACACACACACACACACACACACACACACACACACACACAGACACACACACACACACAGACAGACACACAGACAGACACACAGACACACACACACACACACACACACACACACACACACACACACACACACACACAGACACACACACACACACACACACACACACAGACACACACACACACACACACACACACACACACACACACACACACACACACACACACACACACACACACACACACACACACACAGACACACACACACACAGACACACACACACACACACACAGACAGACAGACACACACACACACACAGACAGACACACACAGACAGACACACACACACACACACACACACACACACACACACACACACACAGGAGATGATTTAAAGTACCTGAGAATGACAATCTGTTAATTTCAAGCCCTGATCGCTGCATGCTCTCTGTGTGTGTGTTTCTCTTTGTGTGTGTGTGTTTCTCTTTGTGTGTGTGTGTGTGTGTGTATATGGTTTCACTGTCATGTGTGGAGAAACATCCCATAATTAACATTGGTGCATTCACATTGTTCAGAATGATGCTGTATGTCTGTGTCTGTTCTTCATACACAAACTGCTGCTGATAAACACATGTCATCTTAAAGACACCGTTATGAGTATTATGAGTTTACTGCATGTAAAGGACCAAAATACTGATGACATCATCTCGTTCATTATCTTGGTTGAAATAAAATACTCTTAAGACTAAAGGCCCTTTTACACCAAGAAAGATAACTATAACCATAACTCTATGAGTCTTCACACCATGATGTTTAATAACATGTTTTTATTTTCATCTGATGTAAATATCATATACTTGTGCTTTGAACTGTGCTATTCTCTTAACTTTAGAACGATGTAAAAGTTTGTCTCTCTGTTAATATAAATATCATCTGACAGTAAGTGTTATAGTTGTCGTTCAGTAGTTTAGCCATACAGATTTAAGTGTTTGTCTGGCTTCATCTGTCGGTTGTGTTTGGATCTTCTGTAGTTCTGTCTTTAGATCTGTAGTTGTATAGTTTGAGTCAGCAGAGCTATCGATTAAACTGAAAAACAAAACTCATTGCTCCTGATAGGAAATAAGTCGTTTCGTGGTGTCTTTAAATAAAACGGCACATGTGGTTTGATCGTGTGTGCGTGATGCATTATGACATGATCGTGTTGACCAGCAGGAGGCTTCACTGTTCTGTAATGTGTATAAATACTGATCTGAGGTCAGAGCTTTATCAGATGACTGTGATACATCTGATTTTTTTCCTGCGATCAGGGCTTCTGTAAACATCTTCACATCATACTCGTGTGTGTGTGTGTTTGCTGTGATGAGAGCGACACTCGTGTGTCACGTGTGTTTCATCATCTCCTCTTATAAACACTCATTGTGTTCAGTGTTCATCTATGATATCTGCACTGCCTATACATATATTGTAGACAGGATGAGTGTTCTCTGTCAATGGATCATTATAGGTTTTTAAATGGTAAAAATGTAGAGCGAGTTTCTAGTGAATTCATCAGATCTGTGCTTTACTAAAACTGTGTGTCACCTGATGTGAATACTGCAACACATAGAGAAGATATATTACATTTATAGGGTCATGACAATAAAATCTTATATAATCTTATCGTAATTATAACGTTCTAAAAACGTTTTTTAAGTGTTTTTAGACCTCCAAAACACTTAAATGAATTACGAAAATGCATGAAAGTTTGTCATGTTTCCAAACCCAGTCTTAAGTGAGCCCCTGCCAGGATGTTTTACATCTCTCTCTATATGAAGTTCATTAGGGAGACGTCTACTGATGATGAGCTGAATCATGTGTTTCATATAGGGAGATCTCTGGGACATCCTGGGGTCACGTAGAACTGGGTTGGGAACACTGATGTAAACGTCCTCTTGAGTATTAAAGAGCATTTTGCAGTCGACCACGTGTAGCACGACTTGACATATGTTTTGTTTATTGAAGTTTATGAATTTTGTTCTTAAATGACTAAAACATAAAAAGTAGGTAAAGTTGTGCAGAACAAAGACTCGATTGGTCGATAACTGGTGCACGACATGCCTTGACACCACGTGATGGTGAGATGTTCAGTAAGTAAAGCACAGAAGCTGGAGGATGATCAGCAGGTTCTCTCGTGTCGTGCAGTTCTTCTGGTATGTGTAAGTGTGCGGTTCTGTTACAGCATAAGCAGAGATGTCCGGTTCTGGAGGACCAGCTGGTTGATCTGGTGGTGTACGCTATGGAGCGATCAGAGACAGAAGAACAGTTTGATGACGGCGGCACCAGTCAGCTCCTGTGGCAGCATCTCTCCAGTCAGCTCATCTTCTTTGTTCTCTTCCAGTTTGCCAGTTTCCCTCACATGGTGCTGTCTCTCCATCAGAAGGTGCAGCGCATTCACACACGTCCCAAATGGTGCCATCTAACAAAAACAAATGAAAAACTTTCCTACTGGCTTTAGACGTGACGTTCAACGTTCAAACAAGACAAACACACAATTTGGTTTAATCGTTTGTTATTGTTAGTTATTAACTAGTCATATTTCTAGCTGATTTATTCATAAGTAAATTATTATCAAAGGCAAGTGCCCAGATGAGTCTGTGTCATTAGTTTCAGGCATTTGTTATCGTGGTGTTACATACGTTGGAATGTCATGACCGAGCAATGAAGACTTGGCACTATTTGGGACAGGACTACACAAACTCTTCATCTAACCTGTCCGGTTCAGTGAGCTGGGACAGATCTTCTCATCTGTGTTTCTTCCTCTGATCAGCTGGCAGGTCGAGGGTTAATAAAAGGCCGTGATCATCTGATGTGGGTCCTCCTGCAGTTCATCTCAG
This sequence comes from Beaufortia kweichowensis, assembly GCA_019155185.1. Lineage (NCBI taxonomy): Eukaryota > Metazoa > Chordata > Actinopteri > Cypriniformes > Gastromyzontidae > Beaufortia > Beaufortia kweichowensis. The sequence goes on from CM032807.1 coordinate 16,375,928, forward strand.
GCAGTATTCAGAAGAACGCTCTGGCCGACTTTCTACCTGTCATGAAACTCTTTGACCTGCTTTACCCTGAAAAAGAGGTAAATGAACTTCCTGAAGCATAAGGAAATAATAATTGTGGTTATTACTGCTGGTGTTGTTTGTGTGAAATGACAGCTGTGCTAAAACTGCCCATCAGCCTTGAGTTTAACTGAAGATATAACAAGAACACAGTGATTAGCACATCATTACACATCATTACTGAATATATGAATGTGGGTGTTTGTAATGCTGTGGCTGTTATTCAGTCATATAACCTCAGCGTGTGCAGGGCTTACAGAAAGACACATCACATACTGTCTGATGCATATTATACATAGAAATGAAGAAACTGTTTTTATATCTTGAATAAACTGTAAGTCACTGTAGATGAAGATGTTTTGTAAATCTTTATGTGTTGTGATGAATCAGGTGTGTGTGTGTGTTTTTGTGTGCAGTGTATTCCTGTTCCTGACATCAACAAGCCTCAGTCCACACACGCCTTCGCCATGACCTGCATCTGGATCCACCTGAACCGCAAAGCTCAGAACGACAACTCCAAACTCCAGATCCCGATCCCACACTCGCTGAAGCTTCATCACGAGTAAGATTCTTCCATCACCCGTCTGTACAGACGCATGACATCGCTCTGTGACGCGTGCGCGTGTGTGTGTTTAGGTTTCTTCAGCAGAGTCTGCGCAGTAAGAGTCTGCCCATGACGGATTATAAGATCGCTCTGTTGTGTAACGCATACTCCACTAACTCCGAGTGCTTCACGCTGCCTATGGGGGTGCTGGTGGAGACCATCTACGGGAACGGCAGCATGCGGATTACTTTACCCGGCACCAACTGCATGGCGTCTGGGTCGGTCACACCTTTACCCATGAACCTGCTGGACTCGCTCACCGTTCACGCGAAGATGAGGTGAGAGATCGTCCTCGCACCCGTCAGTCACGAGACATGAGACGCATTCACTCTCTCACTGTATATTAACAAACACATTTAAATGCAGAAGTAAATCCACTGAACCATCAGTCCTGCACTTCTCATGATTGACAGTCTTGTATCCATAGTAACATTTTGGACGTCTCACAGCTGTAAACAAGAAACATGATTTCCAAAACTTTAATCCATCTGCTGTTTTTGATCAAAGTAATAATAAGAGCAAAAGACTCGTTATGTTCAGGAGAACTAACAGATACTCGTGTGTTTAGTTCATGTTTGACGGACAGCTGCACAGATCTCGCTCTCGCTTGTGTTGCTGTCCACTTATTAAAAAGAGCATTCAGGGCTTGTTGTTTAGTGTTTGACACTTTCTGGAGATCATAATATATGCTAGTAGCAATATTCTTATTTCCAACATGAATTTTTATATTACATGGTAATGTATTGTATGGTACGTGTTAAGTAATAATGTACTGGAGTCTTTTATTCATAAAACACAACTGAGAGTACATTACTGATGACTAGGGGTGGGAATCTTTAGGTACTACGTGATCCGATCCGATTCTGGGACTCAAGATCCGATTCCAAAACGATTCTTCATATAATTTTTGCAAATATGATAAATTTGCATTTTAAATAAATAAAGAGTTTTTATGCTTTTTGTTTATAGTTAGAATCTCTTTGACAGTATTCCCATCTTGAAGTTTAATTTTATTGCTTTTATTTTAACAAAGTTATATTCAGGATGAACAAGTTCTGACATAGAATCGATTCTGAATCTTTGAGAATCGATTCAGAATCGTTAGAGAAAGAATCCAGATGCATCGATTTTTTTTTTTCTCCCACCCCTACTGATGACATACATTTATTCATTTGGCAAATGCTTTTATTTTTATCAAACACAACGTACAGTGCATTCAAGATATACTTTTACATCAGATTGAACCCATGACCTTTGTGTTGCAAGCGCAATGCTCTGTCCTCCTGACTCTAGTGTTGGTGTGTTTTACAGACCGATTTTTCATCTTTTATTTGAATCTGTGTTCTCTGTGACTCATCATCAGTATCTGAATGCTTGAGATGTTTATTCAGTGATGATAGTGTTATATATAATATATGTGATATATTACTGTAGTGATTATAGTGCAAAAATCATTTTCATATTCTGATTTATAGTTTGAGTAGCTGTGTTAGTCTCATAGACTGTCGTTCTCTTCTGGAAGGATTTCAAGGTCTTTTTATTGAGTATTTTGTTCTTTTGTCAGTCTGATTCACAGCATCGCCACTCGTGTGATTAAACTGGCTCATGCTAAGTCCAGTTTAGCTTTGGCACCTGCGCTGGTGGAGACGTACAGCAGACTGCTGGTCTACATGGAGATTGAATCTCTGGGTATCAAGGGCTTCATAAGTGAGTCTTAAACACCTGTTTATCTGTAAGAATATAAATAAAGATCTGTGTTCATGAGTTTGTGACCGTGTGTTTCAGGTCAGCTCCTGCCGAACGTCTTCAAGTCTCACGCGTGGGGGATCCTGCACACGCTGCTGGAGATGTTCAGCTACCGCATGCATCACATTCAGCCTCATTACCGCGTGCAGCTTCTCTCTCACCTGCACTCGCTCGCCGCCGTTCCACAGACCAATCAGAATCAGCTGCACCTCTGGTTAGGCTCCACCCACACACATGGTTATGCTTCATTACAGTCCTGGACTTCATCAGTGTGTGTGTGTGTTTGTGTGTGTAGTGTTGAGAGTACAGCTCTCAGGTTGATCACAGCTTTGGGAAGTTCTGAAGTTCAGCCGCAGTTCACACGGTTCCTCAGCGATCCTAAAACAGTGCTGTCTGCAGAGTCAGAGGAGCTGAACCGAGCGCTCATCCTCACGCTCGCTCGAGCCACACACGTCACAGGTATTACATTTACATGTAGGCATTTAGCTGACGCTTTTATCCAAAGCCACTTACAAATATTAGGAGACAATGAAGCGACACATCAAAAGCAACAATAGTGTGAAGGAGTGCTTTACTAAGTTTACAATGTTATGCAGTGCTAGATAAGAACCTGTAGAGGAAAGAAAAGGATTTTTTTTAGGATGTCAGGTGTTGGTGGAAGAGGTGTGTCTCTTAAAGGAGGTGAGGGATGTGACGGGTGGGATTGTGTTAGTGAGATTATTCCACAAGCAGAGAACAGAGAAGAAGATGTAGTGCTCTTCTGTGAGGGTATTGACTGTTTAAATAGAAAAAACACGTGAAGGCTTGGCCCAGAAATGATATTCCTTAGGTCATGATTGATTTCTTGTTTGTGTGTTGTGCAGATTTCTTCACTGGATCAGACTCTATTCAGGGCACCTGGTGTAAAGACATCCTGCAGACCATCATGAACTTCACTCCTCATAACTGGGCTTCTCACACGCTCAGCTGTTTCCCTGCGCCGCTGCAGGTACTACACCGCATCAACCCAACACTATCACTTACACGAGCGTCTAACCTTTCTCTTGTGTTTCCAGGCCTTCTTCAAGCAGAACAACGTTCCTCAGGAGAGCCGATTCAACCTGAAGAAGAACGTGGAGGAGGAGTACAGGAAGTGGAAGTCCATGACGAATGAGAATGACATCATTACGCATTTCTCCATGCAGGGCTCACCTCCTCTCTTCCTGTGTCTGCTGTGGAAGATGCTGCTGGAGACGGATCACATCAATCAGATCGGCTTCAGGTGATCAAACACCCTTTCTGGATATTCAGCTGCGGGTGATTTGTTGTGTTGTGGATGATGGCAGAGGTCATGCGTGGATATAGTGAGACACGTTTTCTAATGTTGATCATGTCTGCAGCACGTCATGTGTCAGCTGTGTTATGTCCATTCATCATGTGATGGTGATGTGTTACAGGGCTGCTCATTTATTTACGTGTTGAAAAATTGAGTACCATGACTTATATATGACTTAAGAAGTGGTCAGTGAAGGTCATGAGGCAGAATCTTCTCTAAATCTTTTCATTAGTCCTGAGATCTCTCTGAGGTCAAGAAAGGGATGACGAGAGCTTCATATGTTTGTCTGCTCAGATAGATTCAGGAGATGGCATGTGCTGTGTTTATTTTCTCTCATGTGATGAATGTCAAAGTTTAGTCCATCACGGATCATAGATAGGGCAGAGAAGGGAATATATGGAGGAGATGTCCTCGTGGGCAGTGTCGGGAGACTTCCTGTTCATAGTACTTTCCCTATCTCACCCCACTTCTCTCAAAAAAGAAAGTTAAATTAAAAAAAACATTTGTTGCAATGACTATTTCAGTCACATGCTGAAATAATAAAATATAAAACATTTAAAACATAAAAAGTCTACAGTGACTTTTTCTTTAGATATTAAATTCTCTGACATTGTCTGTATGAATTATGTTATGCACACATATTATATTATATTAATCATGTACATGTACATGTACTCATCCACCCCACATGACTCACTTTACTGTCTTTACATCTTAGTAATCTTTCTTTCTTAAGGAACACAATGCTGATGTGTCATACAGTGGGCAGCAGGACATTTAACATGTAAAAATGTGTCCGATTCCATAAATGTAAAAGTTCCAAATATTACTCAATATGTCGACCAATTTATCACAAACTTCAGCTGTTTCCGGCTCCATGAACACATGTTCTGTTTGTTGTGCTCATAAGACACATGAATAGTTAGTGCGTACTGTCATCGCTGCTGATGTAACACACTGTATATCACAACTGTCCTATTGCTGGTTTCACTGTACCACCCCAGTGATGCGGTTGTCATGGAGACCGTCACAATACCTGAAGAGATGTCATCACTGGGTCAGGTGCAGTCTTTATTGTTTTATTACTTTGGCTTTGGTTGTGTGCGTGTGAAAAGCTCTCATCTCTCTATGTGAGGACTGCAGCTGATGTCAGGGTTATAAAGGCCGTTTGTGTTGAATGAATGGTTCTGCTTTAGATGACGGTCACGAGCTCACTGTGACATCACTGCTCAGAGGACACAGGTGCGAGCAGTGTGTCACAGACATCCATCAGTCCTTCATGATTTATACGGGATGTAATATTTTGTCTTCGGTTGACTCTTAATCTTTCTATTGTGTGTACTTGAGTTGAATTTGATGTCACTCATGGTTCTCTGCACCCAAAACCCTTTTAATCGCTCTTTGTGTTTCTAAACTTTAAGGACATCTTTATGTAAATCAGCTGTTTTATCCAGCAAGACTATTTATATATGAATATGAGATAAAGACTGTCTATAAACAACATGTTTTCCACAGTTCATTTGTCTTTGAAGGAACAGAAGAGCATCAGTCTGTTTCGTCACTGATGTCTTTATTTATTTAAATGAAAGCTTTTATTTTCTGAATACAGACGATGATGACAGAGAGAAAAGACAGCTGACACACATTTAGATTTATCTTCTTAGAGGAAATGAATAAATGGGATTTTCATTTCATTTCTACAGATAAATACAGACACAGATAATGGGGAACATGAGAACCAGTTGTAGTCTAGTGGTTAGAGAGTTGGACTTGGTTGCTGGTTCGATTCCCAGTACCAGGAGGAAACAACTGAGATGCCCTTGAGCAAAGACACCTCACCCCTAATCACTCCCAGTGTGCCACTGGTAAAGACTTGTAAGTCGCTCTGGATAAAAGCGTCGGCTAAATGAATAAATGTAAATATCAGCAGAAGGGAACTGGACCATATAGCTGATACATAAACTATATATATATATATATATTTGAACTGAATGATGGTAGTATATAAAACTGGCATTAAGATATTATTGTGAACTTTTTTAAAATGACTGAAAAGTAAATGTTGAATCAGAGTTTTGACTGGATACAGTTTAAAATGACTGACAGAAATGAGTTTATTATTAGTTTATTATGCTTTTTGAAGAATCTTTTCCGTGTCTAAAAATGACTCGAACACGACATTAAGGTGGTTCCAAACACAGTAAAGTCAGTAACATCAGTATGAGTTTATTACTGAAATGAAATGTCTCTGTTTCAGGGTTTTGGAGCGTATCGGGGCTCGTGCGCTGGTGGCTCATGTCAGGACGTTTGCAGACTTTCTGGTGTATGAATTCTCCACGTCAGCGGGAGGACAGCAGCTGAATAAGTGTATTGAGATTCTGAATGATATGGTGTGGAAGTATAACATCGTGACTCTGGACAGACTCATTCTCTGTCTGGTAAGAACGTGTAAAACATGCACACGCTGTCCTGCTTCATCATGACTGACCGTCTGTTTATACATGTCATAAATCTGCTGTATATGATTTGTTCACTGTATTCCTGAAGGAGTCAGAAGAGCTTTATTGTCATTTCAACCGTATATACACCATATATGGTGCTACATACAGACAAAAACACAATACAGTACAGACAACACGTGCAGGTAGCGTGACCTCGTCTTCTGAGGTCACGTGACGGGTTTCTTTACTGATAATCATTCAGTCCACTGCAGTATTCTGTAAAGATGTTGAGTGAATAATGGTGTAAATCTGTCATGTGGATTACACCGTTATGAAGATTATTTGTCATTGTTATATCTGAACAGTGTCAATAATCTGCTTTGTGTTCTGTTGACATGGATGACATGATGAGAGTAAAATAATGACAGATTAACTGTAATAATCGAACTGGATTACACAGTGACAGTGCAGTACGGACATATAAACTTTAATATTGAAATGTAATAATATTCTGCATTTATCTCTGTCATTTTTCATCCAGTAAAAAAAGAAAATTATACTTTACATTTAAGAATATTTATTTTATTAATCTGTTTATGTCTTTGACATTGGCATTGTTAATGTTTGTAATGATTCAGCTTCATTATTCATGTGTCAGAGATGAACAGATACAGATGAATGAGTTAAATGTTGTACTGTGGTGATATAAACATGTGTTTGTGTTGTTTTTCTGTAGGCAATGAGAAGTCATGAAGGGAATGAAGCTCAGGTGTGTTACTTCATCATTCAGCTCCTCCTCCTCAAACCCAATGACTTCCGGAACCGCGTCAGTGATTTTGTGAAAGAAAACGCTCCAGAACACTGGCTGCAGAGTGACTGGCACACCAAACACATGACATATCACAAGGTAACACAACACACACCATCAGTCAAATCAACACAACATCAGTCTGTACATGTGTTATGAGGATTTCTGTGAATTAAAATACACAAAGCAGAAGTAATAACACCCAACAAATGAAGAAGAGATTAAAGAACATCAAATAGTTATTTTATTATAATGTTCATGTGTTGAACTGTTATGAATGTGATCATTCTGAAAACACTTCACTTTATCTGACTATGAAAAATCATGATTAAAACACAAACTTTGAGAGAGACCTCACACAACACGCACAAACCTTTTTCTCATTTCTGTAATTCACATTTCATATCTTTTGTTTAGACTTCATTGTGGTATATTTTATATCATCTCGCCCTTCATCCTTTCTGATCTTGTTGCATTGCAGCGCACACACGTACAGTCCACACCGAGCACAGATATGAGCTCGTTTTTGACCTTTAGAAATAAAAAACAAACTCATGTCAGTTCAAGACATTGAAGTGAATCAGTGACATGATGACATCAGATCACATCTGCTCTTCAAACACATCCACATTTGATCTGCACATCTTAATTGTGTGATTTAAGAACTGACACATGATTGTTTTTTACATCATCACCCGTCTGTGTCTTGCAGAAGTATCCAGAGAAGTTGTATTTTGAAGGTTTGGCGGAGCAGGTTAATCCTCCCATCCAGCAGCAGTCACAGTATCTGCCCATCTACTTTGGTAACGTGTGTCTGAGATTCCTGCCCGTGTTTGACATCGTCATCCATCGATTCCTGGAGCTGCTGCCCGTGTCTAAATCTCTGGAGACGCTGCTCGATCATCTGGGAGGCCTGTACAAGTTTCATGGTAAGTCACGTTGAAAGATTTTGTTTGGTTTATTAGTTCGAGCTCATCCGATTCTCTCTCGTACAGATCGACCGGTGACGTACCTGTACAACACGCTGCATTATTACGAGCGACATCTGCGAGAACGCACACACCTGAAGAGAAAACTGGTTCACGCCATCATGAGTTCACTGAAGGATAACCGCACGCCCGGCTGGTGTCTCAGCGAGACGTATCTGAAGTGCGGGATGAACCCCAGAGACGATAACGTCTGGATTCCAGATGACACTTACTACTGCAAACTCATCGGACGACTCGTGGATAATATCCTTTACTGAACACGCCACCGTCTGCTCTTTAATAAGAAGAAATGATACTATATATATATATGTGTGTGTTTCTTTAACTGATGTCACCCATGTCAGGGAAATCTCCAGGGCCATTTCCTAACTGTGACTGGCGCTTTAATGAGTTTCCAAACCCCGCCGCTCACGCTTTACACGTCACGTGTGTGGAGCTGATGGCTCTGGCTGTGCCGGGGAAAGATGTTGGAAACGCTTTACTCAACGTGGTGCTGAAGAGGTCAGAGACGCTGCTCACAGACTGATGATGATGATCATGATGATGATGATGATGATGATGATGATTCTCTTCTGTTTTACAGTCAGCCGCTGGTTCCTCGTGAGAACATCACAGCGTGGATGAACGCTATTGGACTGGTCATCACGGCTCTGCCGGTGCGTATCTGTCATGTATTCTTTCTTTTCAGTGGATCTGAGGTAATAAAGATCTGATTCCATGAAAGTCAGTTTATTTGTACCGGTCAAAGGTTTGGAAACACTTATTAGATGTTTTTCTACATTTTAGAACGGTAGTAAACTTTTGTCAACTGTGTCTAAACTTTTAAAGTAATGGAAATGAATCCATTAGATTAATAAACGTGTTCTGAAGTGAAACGATGTTCGTGAGAGAAATATTTCCATCTTATTTAGTAATCTGTGTATCCAAAGCTGTGTGTTATGATTAAATATGACGACACACTGAATCTCACTTTAAATCTCACTGGTTCTGATTCCATGAAACACACACATGAGAACTAGTCACATGACGTGTGAGGACATGAGGTTCTGTCTGGGATTTAAAACTTCATACCGTCAGAAATGGCTCCGTTTTGTCTCCGTCAGGAGCCGTACTGGATCGTTCTTCATGATCGTATCGTGAGCGTGGTCAGCAGTCCGGTTCTGAGTTCTGAGTCAGAGTGGGTTGGTTATCCGTTTCAGCTGTTGGATTTCACAGCGTGTCATCAGTCATATTCAGAGATGCACTGCAGTTATGTGCTGGCGTTGGCTCATGCCGTCTGGCATCACTCCAGCATCGGACAACTCTCTCTCATACCAAAGTAAGAACCTCGTGACAAACACACACCGACTCAAACATCAACACAAAACATTTCTCATGTGTGTCTGAGATTCTGAGCTTTCATCACAAAGTCGAGAGTGATGTGATGTTATTAAAATCTTCTTTTTCATAAACTGTTTCTTTTCATCTAAGTGTCGTCTTGTGAGTCAGAATAAGGATCAGAATCAAAGGTTTGTTTATTAAAATGTATTATTAAACCATTTGGGGACCAGACTCTGATTGATTTTACCCGATGGCCAGTAAACAACTGATGAATCAGATGAGAAACCACAAAAACCCTCTTCATGAAAAGACATTATCTTAAAGTGCCCATAACAATCACAGCATCTGGTGTGTGTTCTGACAGAAACACTGTTCTGATCTGTGATTGATTATCACGTCACGGCCCTTTTTTACTCCTTCACTGTGGACAGATTAATAGTTCATTACTGATGACATCACAGTCACATGACAGCAGCAGAAGTGTTTTGGCTGTAGATTTGCCACTTCCTGTCACTTTAGATCTTGTTACACACAGAACGTTCTGTAGTCATGACAGACTAATGCTTCTTTTTAGATACTTTAAGTGCAGAATTGCATGTATCTTTATAGAGAGGACAATCCCAGAATTTATGACGTCACGCCTGCTGTGACACACACAGTACATTTAGCTGGAAATCCTGTTTAACAGTGTAAATGCAGTGTGTAAAACCCATCTTTAGATCAGGTGATGGTTGTGTTCTGTTTGATTTCATGAGCTCTACATGAGACTTTCTCTCTTGTTAATCATGAGATTCCTCTTGACAAAGCCTTGACTGAAGGTAACACAACCTTGAGATCTGAAGGTTATACAGACCTCTGATCAACACAGGAACGAGATATTTCATGTTTGAAGGTTATATCTGACACACATTATTATTATTTTACCATAACACATTTTCATTATATTTATTTGTGCATTTGATGATTTGAGTTGATCTTCAGGAACACTTCACATCTGTCTGAAACATCCCTCACATGTGTGTGTGTGTGTGCTAGTGTTCATCACATAGAGTGACTTTTAACACATAATGTTTCATGGTGTGAAACAGGTTTCTGTCGGAGGTTCTGAAGCCCATAGTGAAGACAGAGTTTCAGTTGCTCTATGTGTATCATCTGGTGGGACCATTTCTGCAGCGCTTTCAACAAGAGAGAACCAGATGCATGCTGGAGGTACTCTCTCTCTCTCTCTCTCTCTCTGTCTCTCTCTCTCTCTCTCTCTCTCTCTCTCTCTCTCTCTCTCTCTCTCTCTCCTCTCTCTCTCTCTCTCTCTCTCTCCTCTCTCTCTCTATATCTCTCTATCCTATGTCTCTCTCTGTATCTCTCTATCTCTATGTCTCTCTCTCTATATATCTCTGTCTCCTCTATATATATCTCTATATATCTCTGTCTCTATATATATATATCTATGTATATATATATCTCTGTATCCTATATGATATATCTATATATATATATGTATATATATATAAATATATCTCTCTGTATGTATATATCTCTCTCCCATATGTCACTCTATATCCTCCCTATGTAAATATCTGTCCTCTCCTATGTATATATGTATCTCTATGTCTCCTGTCTCCTCTCCTGTGTCTCTGTCTGTCTCCTGTGATCTGTCCTCCCTGTCTATCTCTATCTCAGGCTCTCTCTCTCCTCTCCTCTCTCTGTATCTATCCTCTCTCTGTGATATGTCTCTATCTATATATATCCTGTCTATACTTGATGTATCTGTATATATCCTCTCTCTCTATCTGTATCTCTGATATATCTATGTATATATATATATATGTGTATCTATCTCTGTATATATGTCTCTATGGGCTGAATATCTCTCTCGTATATCCTCTATATATCTCTCTATATATATCTATCTCTGTATCTATCTTCTATATATATATTTCTTGGCTACATGATGATGATGATGATGATGAGTGTAGTATGTGTATGATGAGTGAGGTTTGTCTGATTTAGATTGGTGTGGCCTTTTATGAGATGCTTCAGGCTGTGGATCAGCACAGTAATCATCTGGCCTTCATGGATCCCATCTGTGACTTTCTTTATCACATCAAATACATGTTCACTGGAGACAGTGTCAAAGACCAGGTAACAAACATGTACACGCGCACACACACATTCACTCGTCTGAGTGTTGTTTGTGTTCAGTAAGTGTGTGATTCTGTCTGTGTGCAGGTGGAGCGGATCATCTGTTCGCTGAGACCGGCCATGAGACTCCGGCTCCGCTTCATCACTCACATCAGTAAGATGGAGACGGCAGCGGCCGTTTCCACGGCGACCACCGTCCCTCAGTCGACGAGCGTCTCGTCCCCAGCATCTCAGAGCGGATCTGGACCTTCTAATATTCCTCTCTCGGCCGCTCAGTGAGATGAAGAGCGTCTCACACACAGTACGGGTGAAGCTCTCTTTCACACGCTCGAGTCACCGCAGCACTGTGAACACTCTTCACTTCACAATAACAAAGCTTTTCATTTCAGCTGAAACCAGCAGAACCCGGGTCTGTCTGATCCTGTTTATCACTAAATTATTTCTTTTTCTAACAAACTTTAGTCTAAACTTTGATAGAGAAACATGCTTCTTATATCAAATAAAAGTGTTTTTGGTCTTTTTAGATGTGGATGGAGTCATGTTTTTATTTTTCATCTGTAATGAATTCACTTATGCTGTATGTGAGGACTGATTTATACCGTCACAGAAGACGAACATCTTTCTTTTTGTGCTGAAGACGGCACGAGTCCATGTCTCCTGAATTACAGAGATGAGCATGAACAGACAGAATATCACCAAACATGGCAGAACATCTTTCTTGTTCTTTTTAAGGTAAATATAAAGAAACCTGTTCACCCAGTTAGTATGAATATATATTAAAAGTGTGTTTGTGTTTGTGTCACAAACCTCATAATACTGAGATATCATTTACAGATTCATTTAGAATATTTAACAACAATGAAGGTGTAAGCCGTGCCTTAGATCATGTGAAGACCTCACAGTTACATATTATAATCATGAAACATACAATCAGTAACATTGAATATAAAACAGAATGATGTAGATGTATTGAAATGCTGAAGAACAGCCCATTAAATCATGTTCACTAATGTATATATATTACTAATAAATACATCGTGTGAGCAGAACGCTGGAATTGCCCAAATAGTCTGAATAATTCATGTTCCTTTGACATTAGGATGGATTGTATGATAATCTCGGATCAAATCTGGATTAGAATTGAAAGTATTTTTCATTTAAAGAAGTTTAATCTAAGATTACATACAGGAACATGATTATTTATTGTGCAAAATGAAGCATTGACCTAAATTTCATCTAGTTAGGGTTTTGATCTGTTTGTCTCTGCTTGTTTACAGTGTCAGTTTGTGTTTTTTTACATTTTTGCATCATGATGTGGACCAATTAAAAAACAAGCATCATTATTATTTCAGTTTGTTCTTTTCATCAAATCAAACACATTTCCTAAATCTGTGATTCGTCTGTCCACATCGGATGTGAAATTGATGTGCAGTAAAAACATTATCTGATGTTTTCTGTACAATCATGTGGAACAGATTTTAGGCTAATGAGATTTTACTGTGTGGGTCATAAATAGAAAGCGCAGCTACAGTTCTGTTGCTGGATTCAGTCACGGCTCGTTTGAATAAAAGCTCTTATATGAAGCAGAACGCTTTTAGAAGTAAAACCAAGTGGTTTCACACTGATTATACTGCTGATCTTGTGACTTACACGTCTCAAGTTAAACACACATTTCTTTATCTGCAAGATAAAGTTTAAGCAGGTGAAAAAGTCTCGCATTACATTGAAAGATGGATTGATCGGTGTAACAGCTGATTTGTGATCAGATCTCTGTCCATCATGCTGATGCTGACATCACTTCCTGTGCCGAGACCATTCTATAAAATTCTTTTCATTTTGCATTCAGCACATGAATCAGCTCATGAATATGAATGAGATGAAGGAACATTCATCCAGAAGTTCTTGCTAAAGTCCGGTGAGTTCTAGTCATAGTGAAGTACTCATTCATTGCAGAAGACAAAACTATAAAACTATGAAACTATCTCCCAGAAAGTTGGTTAAAATGATTTTGGTGTCTCTGTAAAAGAGAGATTGTGATTTGTTTGTGAGTTTTCCGATCACATGACATTTATAGCTCAAAAACACACGTGTCCATAACGGATGAAATACAACAGATGCACAATAGTCTTTCTTTGATGCTGCAACGCTTCAGGGGCTGAGGGATCAGGATATACAATAAAGAGTATAACTTATGACACATATAGACTCTCTGCTTTAGCATCTTTCAGTTGTAATGGATTCAGTGTTGCCCGGCAACAGCATCTGATGTCTGTCACAGAAACACATGCAAAAGAAACATCTTAAGAAATAACTTGCAGTAATACATGAATTCAGGAGTTCCTAATATTTGACATAAATGATGTATTCAATTGATCTGTGACTATATGAAATCTTAACCTTCTTAAAAGCACTAAACACTGCCCTACTGCACATGCTTTTGATCATCTGAAAATGACACAAAAATGATGAGCCAGTGGTTCAGGGATGGCCAAACAATCCATAACAATTCAGAGAGATATATATATAGAGAGAGAGAGAGAGAGAGAGACAGAGAGAGAGAGAGAGAGAGAGAGAGAGAGAGAGAGAGAGACAGAGACAGAGACAGAGAGAGAGAGAGAGAGAGAGAGAGAGAGAGAGAGAGAGAGACAGACAGACAGACAGACAGATTTAGGCTGTTTCATTTATATGTGCATCTTTTGTTGTTAAACAGAATAATTGAAATAATTTAGACATACATTTATCAAACTGTAAGAGACTGTATTTTATAAAAAGCCTCGACTGACAGACGACGTGTTTAATCTAGGACTGTGAATTTACTTGTATGCAAATTCACAAATGAAATGTTGTTTTTGTGAGAGCAGAAATAAACTTTGGTCTGGATTGTAAATGACAGTCACATAAATCTGCTCCCAGAATAAAATCTTTCCAGCATGTCTGTTGTTTAATGGCAGACGTCTGCAGATTCAGTGATTTATGTCTGTTTACAGAGTGAAAGTAAATTCAGTCTGTAACACTTGAAGAGTTCAGGCGTCTGATGGAACTGTTTTCCATTGCGTTTGACTCTGTAGAGCTGGATCACATCACGTTCACATGAATGAAATCTCTACAGATGGGAATGTGATTTATAAGAGAGATGTGCGTCTGTCTCTGCACCTTCATTCTTGTTGAATTTAAAGGATGTATCTGTCGTGTCCATTCCATTAATCTTCCATTTTACAGTCAGTCTGTGTATCCATGGCAACACTGAACATCAAGGACTCGTGTGTGTTTGTGTGTGTTTGTGTGTCTATAGTGTGTTTAGTCGACCTACTTGAGAGTAAATCTTTCTCATACACGTTTCCATTAGCTGTCTGACTCTTCTCACACTCTTTCTGCTCCTGAAGACATGCAATATTGACTTTTGCTTTAGTTTTGCAATAACACTTGAGGTTATGACGGGGAACAGCTGGTGATTGGGTTCAAGTGTGAAAACATCAGAGATCAGTAATAAACATCATCAACACATCATTACTTCTCAAACAGCATTCAGACAAAATCTTTTGAAACAAGAATTCAGCCTGTGAAAATATATCCACACCTGTAATTGTGTTGTTTATAAAACCACATCTATTATTCTTCATCAGACAGACTGAAACACTAAAGCGACTCTAAACAGAATATGAAATATAAATGAAAGTGCTTTGGATCGGTTAGTTTAATGTGACTCGTGTTAGAAGTAGAAACTCGGCTTTTGTGGATCTTGAATGAATCCTGTAAAGTGTTAAGATGAAATAAGTTTGTCCTCAACACACATCAGCTGCTTAATTAATGACTAGAGCTCATCCAGATGATGTCTTTCTCTTCATTATGATATCATTTAATATCAGTATTTCATTGTTATAATATACTGTTGAAAACCCTGATTGTTTTATTAGTTTTAATAATAAATTGAGTGAAACCCTTTAGTGATGAGCTGCAGGTAATGGTTTGTTAGGTAGAAGTCATGATGTTTCAGGTTAAACTGATATAACCCCAATGAAGTCCTGCTGATGTTCTCAAGAATCTCCTCCTCATGAATAAATGCATGAATGACCCGTGATAACCACCTGTTTATGTTTCCATGGAAACAACTGAACATCATTCATCTGTAGCACAACAAGACTGACAGGACTGCATGTGTGTATTCACATTCATTTATCTTCTGAGAGTCTGTGAGATATACTGTATTATTCTTATTCACATTAGTTATATAACACATACCTGTACATGTGAGAACAAGAATTATGTGGAGTTTAATGTTTAATATACAACATGAAGAAAGCTGTATGTCACATGATGTGATCATATTAATCAATAACATCAGTCATAAAAGTGATCATATCACTTCAGAGGATTAAATCACTTCAGTCATAGGAATTATGTGAAGACATCACTCACATCTGTTCAGACATTCATCTTCTGTTATAATGTTTTTGGGTGGAATGTTATTTTTAGCACTACTAATGAAGTGGTTCATGTGGTTAAACTGCACTTGCTCTTATTCTGTTTCTATCTGCTGAAAGTTCTTATTATGGACATTTGTACTGTTCTATTTATTTAATGTATTATATTATTTGTAGGTTATTTATTATGTTTTTTTCAAGTTTGTTGTTCTCAGTAAAGGTGATTTCTAGCAGTATTTGCTGAGGGTTCTGAGAGATTCTGCTGATGCTTTCCTGATGTTCTTAAATCAACATCACTGATACAACATTACAATCAGCCAATCAGATTTGAGAGATCACTTCAGATCATGCTTTTACATCAGTTTGACTAATCTATGGGTTCCTCTGATTGTACACATAATGTTATGGTTTTGTGTTTGGGATGGGCTTTATCTACACTAACTATGATGATCCAAAAACTGATCGTGACAAAATCAGATGAACTTTTATCTGAACATTCTGTGAGCGTTCGGACTCATTTGTGTCCAGAGGAAATGTTTTTAAAACGCTGTTTCAAGTGTTTTGTAAAAGCACTCAGTGTTACGCAGTCATCTTTGTGTTTTTGCAGTAGGTGGATTTAAATAAGTGTAGGAGACACTTGTAGAAAACATCTGAATATGACAGAGTTTCATTATACATGTATGTGGATAAAACACTGCAGAACGACTGTCATCATCGCTTCTTCTCATTATTATCCAACATCTTATTTATGATTGTTTTCATCTATCAGTGAGAGTCTAGTGCTCCCATCTTCATTTACATGTATTCTGTTCATACAGTAATGTTCTACTGTACATACAGTAAAGTGAATCAGTTCACAGGATGTGTTACTGTAATGCAGAAGCTACACAAATCTTTTAAATGATATAAGTAGTTAAAAAGCTCACACACATTAGATGATGGAGAGAGTCTCTCACAGCAGACGTGTGAAACAGACTGTGATTTCACACGAGTTATTAATAATCATGACACTGTTTAATTATGGAGCTGTTTATAGTATTCATGTTTACAGTAAAGCACTGATTACTGTACACTCATTATAAAGAGAGTCCGTCTAATATTACATTACATTATCTCTTCAGACCTTCAGAGTATTTTTAACACTTTGATTTGGCTTTCATTTTTATGTTTTTAGTTTTCAGGTTCAGTTTAGTTCAATTTTAAACACAATTTAGTTACGTGCTTTTGTCATTTTATTTGTTCTTTCATAGTTTTAGTTTAGTTTTCATTTATTTTCAATAGTAATATAGTTCAATAGTTTATTTTCAATAGTTTTGTTTGAAATGTTTTTTACTCAGACCGCTACACTTCTTATCTGACACATGAAGAATCATCAACAGCAATGTTAAAGAAATCATCTTTATCTAACTGATTTGAAAGGCTTCTGATCTATGTGGAGGAAAAAACACTATATTTATTTACTGTCAGGAAGTCATTTTTTTGTTATATGGAATCGTGAAAACTTGTGCATGTCAAACATTGAGACTTATCACTTAAGAAATGTCACTTTTTATCGTCTCCACATTTAATGACATGTGTATATAGGGCAGTTTTGACCTGTTCAATATGGCGGCACTGTTGAGTGATCAATGCTGTGTCTGTGTGTGACTGTACATGTTCCATCACCCAATCACATTGTCATGACATCACTTCCTGTGGTTACAGAGCAATGAGACACTTTTGGTCACATGGTCTGTGACAGTTTTATCAAATGAAACTTGATCACAATACAAAATGTTTAAAAAGACAAAGTCAATGAGAATGAATGATTGATGTGTTTAACACAGAAGAAAGTGTGTTAACATCAACAGAGCAGAAATATGAATTGATATTGAACTGGAAAAGTCAAACACACACAGAGACGTGTGTCTCATTTCAGAAGAACAGCAGAAGTGTGTCTGTGTGTTTGTTTGTTTAAAGCTCATGCTGTGTAATGAACAGCATTTAGTGTCCAAAACACACAATCTCAGCAGGTAATAACGTGATCGCCGCCTACGTTCAGAACACAATAAAATACATATCTGCTTTTATACATTAATGCTGAAACAGACAAAACAATAACATGACTCATGGGTGTGGGCGGGGCCATGTGTGAAGTGGGCGGAGACATGCTGTTCATCAATCATGTTGATAAAGTGATAAAAGTCTCATTTAGGAGAATAACAAATTCAGGAATAAACAATAAAAAGAGGAAAACATTAGTATCACACATCTTTTATTTTTAGTGTAAAAACGTGACAGGAAACACTGATGACATCACAGATGTAGTGTTTTATTAACTCAACCCTGCTTTTACACGGCCGAATGCGTTTAATATGGCCAGATGACATCATTAATATGAGTTAACAGAACAGAAATCACAAACGTAAAGCATGAAAAGGTTCTGATGAAAAATATGCATCTTTAAATGAAACGACGATGTTCATCTGCAAAAAACAGAAGGGTTTGATTTCTCTGTAAGGCCACTGCGGAAGAGTTTATCTGAAGCTTTATACAAATAAAAAAACACACATTTCAACTCATATTTCCTCATTTCTGTAATATTGAAAAGTCAGAATAAGCTCCTGTCAAGCGTTCATCCCTCCTGGTGTGTTTGTGTGTGTTTCAGTTCATGTCTGATCATAGCTTGAATGTGTGCTTGTGTTAACATCATCTTAATGTTCTGGACGGTCTTCTGCATGCGGACGGTCTGCGAGTCGAGATCAGACAAACGGCCTGAAACACAAACACAAACTGCATGAATCACACTGCGGTGTATGTCCATGTGTTCAGTCTGATGGACGTGGCTTTGGGCTTCAGGCCTGCGGTACATTTCCATCTGAGCATTCGTGATTGTCATTACACAGACAGACAGACAGAGACGCCTGCAGAGTGTGTGTGTGTGTGTGTGTGTGTGTGTGTGTTTGTGTGTGTTTGTGTGTAGTCCAGGAGTAAACCAGCAAAGTCTGACACACATCTTTGATTTTTCTCTCTTTGTCTCTTAAGGTTTCGTCATTAATGTAAAACAGGAGGAGATAAAGGAAAGAATAAACGGCCAACACAGAATCATCATCATCAGAGAGGAGAAATCATCTTCACACGTCATCTCTGTGACGCCTCTCTGCTGTGGTGTGACGCCCGCTCGGGTCAGGGTAAGGGTCAGAGGTCGCGGGGTCATTTAGTCAGTTTGTCGGTGGGTGTCGGTGAACCCGCGTCTTTCGGCGCCGTGCCGTTCTGTTGAGTTTCCTCCATATACTGCTGCACGGCCCGTAAGACAGCATCTTCAACCAGACGCTTACTCAGACTCACTAACTCGTCATCGTCCGGCGCCGGGCCTTTCTTAACACCTACACACACACACACACAGAGCCGTCAACAAACGCTACACACTCATCAGCACACAACACACACGAGTGAAACTGGCCTAAAGGTCAAAGGGTGAGGTCACGTGTTCAGGGGAACAGGGTGATAATGCAGCACAGTTTAACATCTAATAATAATCTCTCTCAGTCTTTTTGGTTTTGGTTGTGATTGATATTAACAGGAATAATGTAGAGATGTGCTGATATACAGCTGAGGACAGACATATGAGCAAAGACTAAAATAAATCTGCATTGTTCTGCTTTTGATTTTGCATTTTTTAAAAATCACAAATATACAACATTTCATTAAAGCAAAGTTATTATAAGTGGGAAAATCACATCAAAATCACAAACATTTTTTTTCTTAAATGCACACTGGACACAATTATTGGCAAATTCTCATTGATATTTATATTTTCATAGCACAAGGTGACTAGAAACATGATGTTGTCCAGTCATGACTTTCTGTTTCACAAAAGAATAAATATTAAGTAAAACAAAGGCCAAATATCCTTATCATTCATCACAATGGGTAAAATGAAATAATATAGTTTAACTAGAAAACATTTAACGTTTCTTTAGTAATGAAAGAAGAAACTAAAGAAGACAAGAACACGAGACAGGTTTGGTGAACAAATGAATAAAAATGTGCCCAGTTTCCACAGTTAAATAAACAGCTGGATATTTATTGTTATGGATCTACTTTTACACCAGAGGTCCTGAGGTTCAGATACATGACATCACAGATTCTATGAAATACTAAATCAAAACCTGACTTCCTCTATTAGAGATCTTATAATAGACAGCGGTCAGATCTTCCATGAGGACATTGATTTAAAACAAACATCAAAATCATCACAAACATGGATCACTGAGCACAGAATCAAGGTTCTGGAGTTCCCTGACCTGAACCCTATAGAAGATTAATGGAGTAAAGAGGAGAAACACCAACATCTGAAGGATCTGGAGAAACTGTGTTTGGAGGAATGACCTGATATCACTTTAATCAATTCTTCACTTCATAAGACATTGTAAGAGAAGATTCAGAGAAGTTTTCAGGTAATAAAAAGCATTAAATGAAAAGGTCCCAATAATCGTGTCCAATGTGCATTTAAGAAAAACATTTTTTTCATAATGTGATTTCCCCCCAAGAGTTTCAAGAGTTTTGCTTTAATGAAACGTTGTATTTTTTAAAAATAAAGATCAAAAGCAGAAACAATGCAGATTTATTTTTATAACTTTCTTTGGCTCATATTTTTGTCCTCAGCTGTAGAGATTTTGCCCGATACTGTCAATCATTTGGGCAATAACAAATATAACAGCAGATATTTTAACAGAATTCACATGACAATATTCACATACTTTCAGTGAATGAAACATTTCAAAGATGACTTTAAAAAGAAAGGTTATTATTGCCTTGTATTCATATTATTAAATGACAATAACTGTTTTGTACTTTCAATATTAGCTGAATCAGCAGATACTAATGATTTAATGAAAAGAGCCGATCATCAGGAGTGTTTGATAGAGTTTCTGGGTTAAAGGGATGTGAAGAAACACAAGAGAGAAACACTGGACGAGTCTCAGGATGATGTGACATACTTGTTGGTGCAGCGCGCTGTCTGCTTTGCAGAAGAGCTGCAAGATAAACAACACATTTAACAACCATAACTCCAACTAAAGTCATCATCATCATCATCATCATCATCATCATCATGATGAATCTCTGCCCATCAATCATGTTCAATCAGGAGCATGACATGCTGCATTCTGATTGGTTACTTTATGAATTGCATTTCTTATGATCATGTTAGATAGAAACATGTGATTGGTGTAAATATGATTATATTCATTAAATGATTAATTAATGAACTTTAATGAATATATATATTCATTTAGATGATTCATTTTGGATTTAATTGCAGTGTGTTTCAGTAGCAGAAAATGACTTAAAGCTGAACTCACCTGAACAATAAAACATATATTCTGGATACATACAAACACACATCTCACACATTCTGTTGAATGTTTATATGAATATAAAGAATCAAGTGTACATGAGCAGCAAACACGATTACAGTGTCTGTCAGCTTAAAGAAAATCACATCACAAATCTGTAGTGAAATATCTGTTAAAGCATGTGACCCACAGCTTTTCAAATGCACTGATGACTGTGTGATATGTTGATAAAACTGTAATAATGTATGAAAGCGTGTGTCACATCCAACAACATGAGTTATAATGAACAATGTAAAAATGAAAATCATAATTGACCAGATGTTGACACATGTTCCTGGACTTACAGCTCCTCTAAACATGTTATTTTAAATATAATCATGTCATCAGGTCACGGTGTTTCAGTCATTCTGTGTCAGATCTCTCCAACTCATTTTACTAAAGAAAGACACTCTCTAATAATGAACAACGTTGTCTTCTGACCACTAACAATGACTACAGTTCTGCAAGTGTTTTAACAACTACAATCTAAAAGTTTATTAAGATCTCTTCTTGAGTTACAGGCTTGTAAAGTTTGTCACCACTGACATGTAATGTGACAAGATTTGATCAATCTGTGTCTGTTTTCACCCTCTGTGATGCAATTTGAGGTGAAAATCCTCATCTTGACCCACTTTACAAAACACTGGATTACTCAATCTAATCTATCCATGACATTTCATACGGCTGAAACATTTCTCTCACCAGAAAAAGAGACGTTTATCAAATGTGGAATGATTCATTAGAAGGATTAAAGGCTTGAGAAAAGTGTTTCATATATGACTTTATAATCTGCATGACTGATTTATGAATCGTATTTCATTCACACAACATTCATGACTGTATATAATGATGAAGTTACTTGAGTTGTGATGAAGTTTAATGCTCATCACACACACATCATTCAGACACACAACAGATTTACACAACTCTGATCTGACCACACAATCCAGCTGACAGATATAGATCTCCCATAGACTTTTCATCAACTTTACAGGCTTGTTTTATAGTAAAGATGGAAAGAAGAGTGTGTGTGTTGTGTTTGTGCTGGTATTTCCTCAGGATGTTTGATGTTCATGAAGGAAGTTCCTGTTCTGTTCCTCACTGAAGGTCTCCAGAGGAAAGTCATCAACCCTCAAACAACCTCCACCAGAACATCTGACAACATCCTCTACAAACAAAACCTGTGACTCAGAGATGAAGAATGACCATATAACAACACACATCATGTGATATGATGACCATATAACAACACACATCATGTGATATGATCACCATATAACAACACACATCATGTGATATGATCACCATATAACAACACACATCATGTGATATGATGACCATATAACAACACACATCATGTGATATGATCACCATATAACAACACACATCATGTGATATGATCACCATATAACAACACACATCATGTGATATGATCACCATATAACAACACACATCATGTGATTGATATGATCACCATATAACAACACACATCAGGAGTGTTTGTGCCGTGTCTAAAACAGTAAGACTGTATTTCTGCTTCATCTCTTTCCACAAGCTCAGAACTGAACTGATCTGTTCATATCATTACATACTTCTGCTGAACACTGTGAAACTAAATCTGCAGAAGCAACAAAGCAAACAACAGTCTGACATCTGCAGAAGATGATGAAATGTGACCTGAAGTATGATTGAGTTTCTTCAGACACATCAGTGTCCTTCATTCAGCTCACAGATCAGCCTTCATCATCATCATCATCATCATCATCAGATGACTTTAACAAAACAACAGCAAACACATGAATGAAACACACACAGCTGATCTCTTATATTCTCTGTTTTGTGATTCACGATCTTGACCCTGATCTGATCTGAATGTAGGACACAGATGAAACTCACACACACACACACACACACACCCTGTGCTGATCTCAAATCATCTTTAAAGAGACAGTTCACCCAAAAATGACCAAATCTGTCTTCATTCACACACCCTCAGGTGAATACTGTGAACATTTCTTATTCAAAGGACTAAAATCATTACAAAAGTAAATGTGTTCAGAATGTAAAGCAGGTCAGAAGCTCTACTGGAGGAACTGAACATGATGTGCTGTTTTATTGATGATAATAATATTTATTGTGTTATTCAGAGATAATCTTGACATGTGTTCAGTGAAGGAAAGATTATCAGTGAATGAGTTTATTACTGTGTGTTCCTCAAACACACCGTCATCATAACGCTTCAGAAGAAAAGCACACGAGTCGTGAGGATCTCTATTCTCTACAAATCCTGCACATCACACGAGTCTGAGATGAGATGAGGATAAACAAATAAAAAGAGATTTTCATAATCTGTGTCTATAGAGCGTTCAGCTCTCAGCAGAGCCGCGTTCTCTCAATGACACGACCGGCACACACACACACACACACACACACACACACACACAACACTTACTGAGCTTGTCCTCTGGACGCGAGAGAGGAAAACAACACAACTGCCCCATGATGCATGCGCTCGTAT
>CM032807.1:16402163-16455405 GCA_019155185.1 Beaufortia kweichowensis
GAACTTTAGAATTGAATTGAAAAGTTAACGGTTCCACCAGTAATCCTACTGTAAGAAAAAGAGTTTTAAGGTTCTTACACTGTATTTCACAATGATATTTGAAGCATCAAGAGAGATTCAGATTAGTGTTCAGGTCCACCTCTGTGTCTCTCTCTCTCTCTCTCTCTCTCTCTCTCTCTCTCTCTCTCTCTCTCTCTCTCTCTCTATTGATCACAACAGCAGCCCGAGACGCTCTATTTTAAGAGTATGACTGAGAACGAGACATTATTGATCCTGAGATCAGATGAACATCATCAGAGTAAACATGAGTAACAGTCATCATGTGTGTGATATGAGATTGAAGCGTTATGTGTCTCACACTATCAAACTACAAAAATCAATCTGAATCATACTGACCTCAGTTCAGCCTCCCAAACATCCTTTTAAAATTTACCATGGTAACCACACTTCCCACCAACACCAGTAACGGTGCGGCTGGTCAAACTAGACTTATATAACGGCACAATTTTCTGTGTTGTTGATGTCATTTGTAAATAGTATGCAGTGTTGTGGACCTTCACCAGGATATGATTACTGGAGCACCTGGAGCACTGTACTATCACTATACTACATTAAAACAAACACTACAGTTCACTATGCTAAACATAGTTCACACTGAAACACTTACAAAACTGGTAATAAATGAAAATATATATTTTACTGTGCTTCACCACTGATGTTTTATAGCCTCTCCTGTGGTCATGCCTTCACAACCAGCACCATCAGTTAGATATTTCACCGTACTGACATGGTTATAAACCTCTTTAGTTTGATAGTACTTAATTCATACTTTGTGAGTGTATAAAATATTCACAAAAAATAGATTTTTTAAAACCGTTTTTCTCAGGAAATGGCACATTTTCCATGTATGTGGTTTTTATGGAAGTTACAGAGGACATGTGCATTTGAATAGCAAGAAGATGAGAATCTGTGGGTATTTCTGTTCTCTCTGTGAAATACCCAAACAGTGACCTCTAGTGACCTCTAGTGTCTGCTGTCACACACACACACACATATATATATGTTGGGTTTTCAATAGTCATAATGACTTTTATGATGTATAAACTGTATCAGTCAAACCCTAAACCCTCACACAAACCGTTCTGCATTTATACAATATCAACATAAATATAACAAACTTGTTCTTCTAGAAGTTTATTATGTCAATTAAGTCACTTAATTATTAAGTCAAGCAATTTATATCCTCAGTATCTTGTCAATATTATTTAATGAGATATTAACAGTTTACATGTACATTTCCCTGTTGACTTTATAAATCTGCATGTTTCTTGTCACTGCGGATGAATATGTATTTCAGACACTAAAAGTCATATTCTCTTGAACATTTCTTACATGACAGTACATGAATTATGATGATCAGGATGTTTTATAGAAAGTGATTTTTTAAGCCAATCCTTAAGATGCTTTTGATGTTAAATGATCCATTTGAGCTGCAAACACGGCGAGACGTGCAAATCATTCACACACCAAAACCCGCCTGTTTAACAGAATAATAATAAATGATCTGTGGTGTATGTTTAACCTAACAGAGACCCAAGACTCTCGTAAAAAAGAGCATCTTTAATATTTATCCTCTTCTATAATTATTACAGCTACTATTATTCACAGATGTTTCAGTGTTTCACAGATACAGTAAACACAGAGCTTTCAAACAGATGGATATTTGTATACATCACCCGCTCAGCCCTCGTTTACAGCTAAGTCTGTTAAAAATGAAGAGAATGTTGATGACTTACTGAATGTGACGCTCTTCTCACAGTGGTAATAGCCATCAGCGCTCTTCTTCTTCAGCATGGAGCACAGATCCACTCTACACACACATTCAGCTCCAAAAACACAACTCTCAAAGTCTGAGAAGAGCGCAGGATCCAGCTTTCTAACACCCTGAACAAACACACACAACACAACACATGTTCACAGGAAACACACACATGATGAGAGTTTACAGTAGGATGTCTGATAACCTCCACAGGAAGAATGACCTGACGGAAGATTACATCCACAAACTGTCTGTCTGTCACGTACACACACACAGTCATTATATCATCCACAGAATAGTGCTGCAGTGAATTATGGGTAAGTTAAAGCTCTGTAATGTGTTTTTAATGTGATTGTGGTGAAGTGATGGGTGATATTATAACAGTACATCTGCCGTCTCTCTCCTGAACATTCCTTCAGTAAGGGGTTTTAGTTTGTTTGCATAGTATAAGAAATATACTAATGGGCAAGATAAAAAGATCTTCAGGTGTGAGATTTATATAAATCTATAAAACTATTACATCTGATTTATCAGCCACCAGATCAAGTCAACAAGTCTAAACACTTTCCTCAACAAGAACACAGTAAGATCACCTCATCTGGACATGAAATTCACATTTCATTTACATATTTCAATAAATGACTTCTATTGTTCTGCAGAAACACAAACACACAGATTCTTACCTGCTTGCGCAGTTTGGGTGCTCGTGAGAGTTTGAGGAACGTCAGATGAGGTTTGAATGCTTTATCATCTGCAGACGTGATCCCTCTCTCCTCAAACAGCTTCCTCACTCGCTCTGAGTGGAGAGAAAGAGCCATGAGACCTCAGACACAGATGCATTCTGGGATTGTCTATTTACAGCCTCTCACAGACAGGCCCAAGTCTGTCCTCCGTGTAAGACAAGAACATAATCAATATCAATACAGAGACACACAGAGATGAGAGAGAGAGAGAGAGAGAGAGAGAGAGAGAGAGAGAGAGAGAGAGAGAGAGAGAGAGAGAGAGAGAGAGAGAGAGAGAGAGAGAGAGAGAGAGAGAGAGAGAGAGAGAGAGAGAGAGAGAGAGAGAGAGAGACAGAGAGAGAGAGAGAGAGAGAGAGAGAGAGAGAGAGAGAGAGAGAGAGAGAGAGAGAGAGAGAGAGAGAGAGAGAGAGAGAGAGAGAGAGAGAGAGAGAGAGAGAGATTCAGACTTCAACAGTGTCAGTCAAAATCAAACACATTCACACATCATGACCATTAACATGCTAAAAATTATCACTGACTGTTGACTAAAATAAAGGCTATAACAAACATATACTTATAGATGTAATAATATGTAAACCACACATAGGATCATTCAATTCTGTGATGCTATCAAAACACATCTCTGTTTGTCTGAGACATCATCAGCTCCACCAATGGCGTGAGTGTGGGGCGGGACTAAACCAACGAAAGATGAGGGACGTGTCAGGGTCACATATGAGGTAAGAGGATGATGACGGATAATGAAGATGTAGTTTACCTGCCATATGTGTGAGTGTGCTCAGATGTTCTCCTCCAGCGATCTGAACAAACGCCACCTCCTGTTTAAAGTGACTCACACCACAGAAGGGCAGAACGAGACTCCTGCTGTCCATCAGTGTGTTCAGATCTGAGAGAGCAGACGCCGCGCTGACACATACACAAAAGAGTCAAAGTCACACTGAACTGTCTGATGATTGTCATTAATACAGTGACAGACATGAACATACAGCACTTATTAATAGCAGTTAATGGTTGCAGTAAAGCTCACAGTGAAATCTCTTACTTGTCTATTTGCTCTTGTGTGTTCAGATGTGTAACCAGTAGAGTGATGTGAAGAGTGTTCACAGGTATAAGAGCTCGAGACAGACGACAATCTTTCTCCAAAATCACCTTCTGCATGTCCTCCACTGCCTGTTTGATCTGATACACACACGTGTGTTGGGTTTTCAATAGTCAGAGAGACTTTTATACTGTTTATACTGTATAATGGATTGTGTAACTCTCTATCACTAAACTAAACCCTCACACAAACCTTTCTGCATTTACACATTTGTAAAATAAACATCATTTAGTGTGATTTATAAGCTGTTTTCATCATGGAGACTAAAAAATGTCCACACAAGATCAAAATTCACTGGTATTACTATCTTTGTGAGGACACTGAAGTTTAAACCATTGTAATGAAGTGATATGTATTTTCTATTATATTTACCTTTGGGTTGGTGATGGGCACTGAGACAAAGTAGTTTGGACGAGTCGTCTCCTTTCTCTTTTTCTTTTTATCTCCATCTTCCTCACTCTCCACTCGTCCGCTCGCTCCTCTTTTACGCTTTTTCTTAAAGCTTGATTCTGCGCCGGTGACTGAAAACAGAAAACAAGCTTTAATCATCACAACAGCTCCAAAAGCCTGAACAAAAAGATTTATCTATATTTTTTGGTCACTAAAGAAGAAAATGCATCTGATTTTCTTTGCTTTCAGATCTTCAGAAGATTCATGAAGAACACGATCAGCAGATTTTTGCTTTTATTGAAGCGGATGCTAACTAAGAGATTCATGTAGAAATTCAATCAAACCTTTCGCTGATCAAATATTTGTAATGAAACTATTTGAATTACATTATAGCAGTAACAGACTGTACGTCTGTGTGAATCTCAGAGAGAGAGAGAGAGAGAGAGAGAGAGAGAGAGAGAGAGAGAGAGAGAGAGAGAGAGAGAGAGAGAGAGAGAGAGAGAGAGAGAGAAAGAGAGAGAGAGAGAGAGAGAGAGACAGAGACAGAGAGAGAGAGAGAGAGAGAGAGAGAGAGAGAGAGAGAGAGAGAGAGAGAGAGAGAGAGAGAGAGAGAGAGAGAGAGAGAGAGAGAGAGAGAGAGAGAGACAGAGAGAGAGAGAGAGAGAGAGAGAGAGAGAGAAGGAGAGAGAGAGAGAGAGAGAGAGAGAGAGACGGCACGGGGAGCAGAAGTGTGAAAGGCACAACAAATGTTTTATTCATGGAGTGAAGCCAGCTGGGAAATCTGAATGCAGAGCAGCTGCGGTACTAGGCCGATCCACGAATCGCTTGGCAACGGAACATCAGCCTTCAGTTCTTCATCTATCTGTGATCCGCTACAGCATTTCACACACAATGATTCCACCGCCCGGATCATGACCGCAGCTTACAGGAGCTCGTGACACACTGACTTTCAAAGGTAAGTCTATCTACGTTCTGCTATGAGGAAATATCTGTGAAAAGACTCACAGTCCAGCTCTGTCCAGATCTCTGTGTTTGTAAAGGGAAGTTCTGACATCAGATTGTCTGCAGCTTGCTTTTCCTTCTTCTTCTTGTTTTTCTTGGGCTTTTTCTTTAATATTCTTACCTTCTTTCCTCCTACAAACACAAGACAGAGACGATGATAAATGATAACATCCACAATCAATATGAAATATTTTAATATTACAATTAACAGCCAAGGACTGGCAATAAAGAAACATTATTATCATGTTCAGTTTGAAAATGTTTGATGGTTTAATGCTATTGTTGGACAAAAACTCATGCTTTGTTATGACATGGACATCACATTGTCTGTGTTTGACATACGTTTGCTAAATGACAGTTATACTTTATTGATCTGAATGTCAATGACAACAGGTATTAGATGTGTTTTATTCTCTCTTTTTAACATTTCTTAGGCCTGTTCATTTCGCTATCCTAATTATTTGTCTGTTATAGATGACAGATTAGACCTGTAACCTGCTGAGAACAGACAAACATTACATTACAAATCATTTCACCATAGTTCTGAATGTCAGTGCATAAATCACATAAACATTTCACACAAGAAAACAGTTTGATGAAACAGATATTTTACCAGTTTATATATAAACCACATTTAGTATTAAACTCATCAAAATCATGAAATAACACAATTGTAACTTTGTGAATTATATTGTGACTAAAAGCATCTCAAATCAATTAAATAAATGTTTTATTTGATCATCTTTAAAAGTAGTCACACTTTGTGTAAAATCACTCTTTTGACATTTGATCATTCAGCTTCTTGAGATCTCAATCTGAGAAACTCTTTAATCAACACTGTAATCTCTGTCTATTCAGGACTCTTATTGACTGCTTTTTATTCATTATCCATTTCAAAAATATACATATTTTTAATTTTAGTTAACAAATTTAAAAAAAAAAATACGTTGGCACAATTACATTTTTCTACTAAAGTTATTTTAAACGATAAAAAATACACCTGTAGACTAAAAGATTTTTAAGATCATGAGAAACACTTTTGTCAGTGGTGTCCTGTATATTATTTGCCTAATTTGTCTTAAAATGCACATTTTAATCATCACACATTTTCTGCTGTTTTTATCAATATTTGAAAGCAGCAGCATTCAGACATGTGTACATGTGACGCGTAGTGCGCATGTCTCACCGTCAGTAGTGACGACATGTTGTCGTGCAGATTGTAGTTTAAAGCTGCTGATGTCAGACTCATCTCCACCGCGTGTCTCTGATGTAAACTGCATACTTACAAAACACGTCTCACGACCAATGACACGCTTCACTTCACGCGTGTTAAGAACTTTACAATAAATCACGCGTGACAAACTGTTCAGTGTTCTAGTCAACAGAGAGTGACATCGGATCATGACAGCTCACACTGATCACGACGCTTTACGCGTTAAGTGAAATATTCCTGATGATGCATTTAAACAGGTCTTATTTACATATGACGACACTAGATAGACTAGTAGTGGATCGATATTCGTGTGATGAACAGATCTTGTTTACCGCAGCGCGCATGAAACACACGGTACGGCGAGTCAGAGGAGACAGACGGTGCGCGGTAAAACGCGTTTCCAGTGGTGTTCAACAAATTATTCACTTGCTATTTTGATTTTGGGTCAAACAATGTTTACCCTATTATAAAAGCTTAGCTCATGAATATTTATTTACATGACATGATGTTCATTCAGAAGGTTTTGCCTATAGTTGTAGCAAAGTCCCTTTAAGAAAAGTCTCTGTACTCGGCGGCCATCTTTGCGACACTTCCGGTCAGCTATTTCACTCATACAAGACTCAAGTCCTATCTGCGTGACTGATCTGACTAAAAGCGCTCGTTAAGGTCGCAATAAAACAACTAACCAACAATTAAACCTGACATAAACTGTACCGTAATGTTTGTTTCTTAAACTTAAAATGTGTCTTTAACCATTGATGATTGGCTCTTTTAACTGAGAGGCGGGACTTGCATTTGTCTTCATTAATGGTAATAGAACTGATGCTTCTTGTTAAAATCTATCATCTTTGGTTGTAGTCATGCTGTATGTCTTTGTTAGATACACGAGATCTCATCTACAAACACAATTAAGTTACACTGAAGCTTTTAGTCATGTCAAAACATCACACTTGTTACAATGTTGGGAAACCTTTGAAGAACATTAGCCAACATTCTAAGAACGTTCCCTTTTAGCTTGGTATTAGAACACTATATCAGACAGACTTCTGATTACCCGGTATTACTAAATACATAGTCTATGATTCAGTGCTGTAAAACTTTAGCTATTTACTCTATATGGTGTTGCAAACTACAAAACTTTTGACTAACACAATTTTCTATCTCACATTTGAAGAAATAGCTTCAATGGGTAATTGTGGGTGGAGGATCTTGTATAAGGAAAGTGCTTATATAAATGACTTAATCAGACTCTTCTGCATATTTAGTGTCACTAAATAGAATTGCAAAACAAAGACTGATTTCAAACAGTTAATCCCACCCAAAACTCTGTGTCTGTCCTCTCAATGATCAGTTACAGTATTTTCTGTCTTTGAAAGACAACACACAAGCTTCCCACTAAAAAACTTATTTCATATTTTTATTGTCTAGTCTTCAGGTGTATCTGTGCCATAATGGCCTCATCCAGGTAAAAAAATGTTGTTGTGACCTTAAACCTACTGAGTGATTATTTTCACTTTCACAGAAGACAGGTATTGTTTGCAGTGCTGTTCAATGGCAGGATTGCTGCGTTCGCTCCTCTTTCACACCCTTGTTTGTGTTGTGTAACATTACACTGACGGTCTGGTTTCAGATCAAGGAGGGTGAACACGACTATCTGGGCCAAGTTCACAGGTGGAACGGCTAACAGGTGTAAAGAAAAGAGAAGTTCTCATCCCAACGGTCTACACCCTGAGAACCTTCAGCCCGTCGCCTGCCGTTTAAGGTGAGCCAATCAAACGCTTCCATTCAGCATGTGGAGGGCCTGTTTAAAAGGGTCAGGGGTCGAGTTTCACTCTATTCACTCTTTATGAATGTACGTGTGAATACTAAACTTGAGTAACTGAAAACTATTTTCAACACCAGACGAGCTTCTGATGATGTGTTAAAAACAAATATTTAAAGAATGACACGGGACTCGACAAACACGCTAACAACATATGCTGTTTACTTTAATAATACAGATTGTTCTGTGAAAATAAGCAGGTTGCTTTTAGAAACATGTTACATGTACTCTTTGAAATGTCATTTCATTTAGATCTCATGAAATACTCTAAATGCTCTTTATCACATATTTATTCACTTTAGAAGAACAAACCTTTCAGTAGCTGATAACCTGAAGAACAACAGCGGTTATAATAATTAATAATCAATGGATATATATTCATAAATAATGATATTTCTATGATATACACAGTAATTCTGCCTGTGTCAGTGGCTTTAGATGCACATGGGTCTGTATGTAACTAAAGTGTATCCTCTCTCTCCATCACAAATCCTCATTAACATTAACCCTCCGCACTGACACCGCTCAGCTGTCAGAACAACAACACGATATTTTTAACCTTCTTTAGCCCCGTTCACTTTGGAGATTTACGAGTTAAGCCTGTCGCAAAGGCGTACGTCAGGTTTTGGATCTGTATTTTATGTCAAATCTGTGGGATTGTTGTAGTTTTTCCGGCATGATCTGGGATTTGAGCAGAAGAGAGATGTTTTGTATGTGATATCTTCAGATTGATCAATTTCTTTCAGGTGATATTTCAGGACTTTCCTTTCTCGGCTAAACTGGAGTATTACACCCAACACAAAAGAGCATTTATTCTGTGTCTTATTTGTTCATTTTCTTGTGAATGTATATGTATAGAAATTATTGATGCCCTAAAAATGTTTTTATTTTTGTCTGTCTGTCTTTCAATGGTGTGGATGGATTGTGGTCTTGTTCTCTGGTGGATTTCCGATCATCTTCTGGTGAGTGATAAGTTTTTCTTTTGTTTTATTTTGATACCTGAAGACTTGTGAATTTCTCATTAAGAATTATAAGAATCAGTTTAGTCACAGCTACATTATAAATACAGTTGCGGGTATGTAAAACCTTTTTCACATATTTGTGTGGAGTTAATTGGTGGTCAAAACATCTGATGTGACCCTTTCTGGCAGCAATAATCTACATCAGTGATGGTCACAGAACAGACTCTCCATCATATGTGATAGTTTGGATGAGAGTATATGAGAATATTATTGAGCCAGTGTGATTGTGAAATGTTCAGGTGATGCTATATAAACTTTAACAGCAATGTTTTTGGGTCCTTTAGTTTAATGAACACAGTTCTTGTTTATTCTCACAGTGATGTGATGTGATTCTTCATTCAGTGTTCTGCGTTGTTCTCTTTATTAGTAACAGAGTCTGTGGACTTGCTAAAAACAATACAAATTCTCATGGTTTCCATTAACAATCATCAGCTGTTCACTATTAAAACTGTTACAAAATCCCATATGTACATGTAATGTGTTTGGGCTCTTATACCAGTATGATGTAATAGTGTTCTATTGGTTTCCAGTAACAGACAATAGAACACAACACATCACCACTGTAAACCCAGAGAGACAATAAAAGTTTCTATCCAAAGTGACCATACAAAAATATATTTTGCTGATTATTTTTTAGCAGATCATCTTATATTATATAACTAACACCGTTTAACATGTATAAATCCATTCTGCAGATTTACCCGAAAATATCACAGATAATTGTTGCTGCAGTTTAAACGGCGAGCAAAACTAACATTAGATGGTTAGATTGGTTAGTGTGGTTTTGGTTATATCCACTAGTTGTCGCTGTTTAACTTCAGTCTCGCTGCGGTTCCTTTTGTCCGCTTCGACGGTCAACATCCTTATTACGCACCACTTTCACAGTCCACCAATGGCGACGCGCATTTCAGACAGACAAGCGAGCCCAACCAATAACAGTTCAAGTTAGACGCCCACCAGCCAATCAGAGCGCAGAGGCGGGCGTGCGCGTCGAGCGTCGCGGGGCGGGTTCGCGTGTTGGCTTTTCTCACAGAAAGATTTTGCTGCGCGAATATATTAACGGACCGATTCAGAAGCGTCGCGTCGTAAACGCATTCCTCAGCGCGTCTAGACTGAATAAAGGTATGATTATATTGTGTGGATTTGATCCATTTGTGCAGCGTTTGTCTGTGTTTTACTGATCACGCGTGGATGTGATAGTGAAGCAGAGTAACTTTGTTTATTACATCACGACTCTCTGTAGGATTCTGTGTGTTTTTCAATATGCTCATATCACGCGTGTTTCTCTGTTTCTCTTCATGTGTCGTGGATGTGTCGAGTCGTGTAATGATGGTGGGAAATGTTTTGTGTATATATTTCAGGATGTTTTAGGCTTGTTGTCTGTTGCAGCTCAACGGAACACGTCTAATGAAGCTGTTCCACGCGATGATGATGATGATGATGATGATGATGTGTGGAAATAAGTGTCACAGACTGTGAAATCTGTCGCTATAATCTCCAGTCGTGATGTTTACACTGTCTGCATGCGTGTACAGCAGTTTACACGTCAAACTCCATGTGTGGCACATTTAATCCTGATGGATATCACAGTGCAGCTCATAGAAATGCACTCGGATAGCGTAATAATCGCGTTTAGCGCGTTTCCACGAATTTCACGGGCACGTGCCAGAGAGAGAGAGAGAGAGAGAGAGAGAGAGAGAGAGAGAGAGAGAGAGAGAGAGAGAGAGAGAGAGAGAGAGAGAGAGAGAGAGACAGAGAGAGATGGCAGAGAGAGAGAGACAGAGAGAGAGCAGAGAGAGAGCTGAGACAGAGAGAGAGAGAGAGAGAGAGAGAGAGAGAGAGAGAGAGAGAGAGAGAGAGAGAGAGAGAGAGAGAGATGCCCTCGTGGCTGGCGCGCGTTCACAGCTCGCTGTCGGTGTGTGTGTGTGTGTGTGTGTGTTTCACTCTCTCACCTGCAAGTGTTTAACATGTATATGAGCACAAAACGCGTGTGTGTGTGTGTTTGACGCGACGCCATATTCTGCGGCGCGCTCTCCCCTCGCGTGTTTCTCTCCGCACCTATATACAGATATTATACTGTTAACCATAAACCTGTACAGTCTACAGATGTAGTGGGTGACTTTAAACCCAGTAAGGCCCCTATCAAGACAACATGATTCAGATTATGTTCAAAAAACGGCTTCAATGACTCAAAAATCATACTGAAGCTTTCTGTCTTTCATGTGTGAAGATGGTGATTTTCTAAAAGATAACTCTGGGCTTTGAGCATCACTGTTCATTAACAATATGCCAAATGGATCTCTGGCACATGTCAAGTGAATAGAGATGACTGACTAAATCACCCAAAACTCTACGATGGTCTTTCAATTCTTTCATTACAGACTCTTCAGGATGTTCTTCAGTAGTCCATCTGTCTGGTGTTCCTCTCCGTGGAGGAATGTCATTGTAAGGCAGTAAATGATGACAGAAAATGATTTAAAATGGTCTCAGTTAAATCAATCAGTGGATTATTTGAACACATTAGATGCTTTACACTAACCTGCTTCATTGAACAGTCCCTGTGGGGTTTAAACAACTTTTCGTTTACCATCTGAGATTTGTAGTGTCATCAGTTTGTGTTTGACTGGTTTAATGACAGCGTTTATTAACACCTGAGGGGAAACTACACTGCAAGACCAGCAACATAATAATACACAACACATAACTAGTAATAAACAATATAAAACATGTTATACACAACTATACTTTCTTTCAACACACTTGATCTGTATTTTGAGTGCAGTTTTAGATGCGTTATATTCTTGTTTATTAATCATTTGTACTAATAATAACACAGATTATAATTTATGTGTTTGCATTTTGAAGTAACAGATACTTGTGTTTGGTTATGATTTGGGCTTGCAATTTAAGATGAAGTGTTTTTGTTAATAATTTATAAGAAACCGAATAGATGTGATATACATTTATCTGTCTTTCATTAAATTCAGTATTTATTTTAACAATGTAATGCAGATCCCGCTGGGCTGTAGAGGAATAGGTTGTGGTTTAGTGTGGGGTTATAGGTGGAGTATGAAGATGTAGCTAATGCACCGTTTACACCAGGTTTTATGATTTCTTTGTGGTGTTAAAGGATCGTTTACTCGCTGTCAGTCAAACTCTCACCATAATGTGTAGCTTTAAAACAAATACAGACTTCAGAAATCAGACTTCACAGGAGATCTTCAGAGATTTGTGTGTTTTTTACGCACATATCTTTGTTTTAGTTGATAAAACCAGGGTGTGACAGTAAGATACGCGGCATTATTTGTTTTTTTCCCATGTTTTGTGGTTTTGTATCTACATTACAATACAGTACAGTACTATAATACTTCCCAAAGCAGACCTGCCATAGAACTTTATCATCATCAGGCGCATGTATAAGCAGATAAACAGTAACATAAATCTTTTACTTTTCTCAGCTGTTCAGAAGAAAATAATCGTTCGTTGCAGCCCTAGAGTTTCATCTGCTCAACTGATGATAAACAGAGTTTAAAAACATGTTCTGCTGTTTGTTTAGTGACTATAAAAATATACCAAAATAAAAGTGTTACTTTGAATTAGCTGTAGATTTTTCCTAAACATAGCTAATACTGTACTGAACTATACCAAAGTCCGTTTATGGAAGTCGCCGCCATGTTTGCAACTCCTCCGGGCAAGACAATCAAGACAACATTCTTATCAACCTAATTTGGGGATGACAGATATCTACAATCGAAATCATAAAAATCACAATTGAGTAACATATTTCCAAACAACAATCAAACCTGACATTACCTATAGCCTATAGCCTACCTATACCTATATTAAATAGCGAGAGCGCACAGGTTGGCAAACGCCTTACGAGCTGCAGAAACAGCCCTTCCCCTGAGAAACATCAATGACTCTTTTTACTGGAAGGCAAAACTTCCGTCACAATCCACCCCATTCACAGTAACGGCACTGGTGCATCTTCTTAATAGTAAGTGTCTTTGACTATACCAATCCTGTGGTGATTTGAACCATTACACTCCTATTAAAATACCTGAAATCCATTAGCAACCACCCAGAATGTCCTGTCATCACACTATGATCTCTGTTGGAGAAATTCATCCATTCAAGATGAAAAATGGGTTTTATTGTTTTACTGTGTAAATATATATATATATCAGCTGTGATATACTGTATTTTAAGACGGTTCCCCATACAGTATTTTTCACAATGGAGAAATACTGTGATGCAGCTGTGTGTTAGTTTGACAAATGCTGGTGTTTGTTAGGTGTATGAGAAGAGTCCCTAGGGTCAAGGTGTTTTTCTTGATCTTTCCTCTGTAGAGTTGTTGTCATCAATGAGTTTGAGTGACATCATTCTTTAACACTGTTTTAGATGAATCCCAAGCACAGTGTTTGCTCTTCTTATTTTATAACTGCATGTCTAGTAAAATCAGATGACCTGATTTACATGATGTGAAATCGTTCTTGATCTCACATTCACTGCAGTGTTAATAAGAACAGTAGAAACACAGTGGGATATTGTCCTTTCTGTTGGATACCTGTTGTTCTGTCTCTGCCCTACTGTGGCATGCTGGGACGGGATTGCTTAACCATTCAGAAGTCTGCTGTGGATGATGGTTATATGCAGGGTTTGAATGACATAAGGGTGAAAAAATACCAAGGTTTTTGCATTTTTTCCCCATTTATTTTGTAAGATTTTTCACCGTTGCATAAATTGAAATTGACTTCCGTGATGACGCATTTGTTTTGGTGTATTCTCCGCTCCATGAAGCGTACAGAATCGCGTCACGTTTCAAATCAAACAGCATGAGGCTTTAGAGTAATGGACAAATTAGACAAATAGACGGAAGGAAACTTCTCATCTGTCATCGTCATGCGAGTCGCGTTTTACAGTTTAAACAGAGACGTTGTTTCACAAACTTGCACTTTGTAATGTATTTCCAGAAGTTTGTTTTCAGTCCCCTAAAAAAAGTTTAACCCATAAAAAACCCATAAAAAGTTTTACGGTTTTATTTAAAAACATTGTTGTGTAAACGACTCCTAAGTCTAAAGAATTGTGATTAATTGAGTGTCAAGACTTGCATTAGTGGAAGATATATTTTTACAATTGGGTTTTTATAATCAAGTGTGACAACAAACCAACTGCTTTAAGAATCATTCAGGTCTGTACCGCACATGCTATTGTAAGAGTTACTGTACACAAGGAGATCTGAAAAGGAGAACGCAGCCTGGGGTTTGGCATGTGTTCAGATGTAGTTAAAAACAGCTTATCCGTCGGAGTCCAATTTACTGACTAAAGCAGTCACCTAAACTCCAGGAGAAGTGTCGTTTGGATGAAATGTGTTCGTCTTAAAGTCAGAGTTGTTGTTTGAAGTTGAAAGAGGATCTCAGTGGGATACAGACGGATGTGAACTCTGTCCTGACTGTTAACCCAGAGACTGGATTCAGGACAGAAAACCTTCTTAACTTATTTTGGACAAAAACACCATCACCACTGATAATCATTTCTAATGGAAAGTCTAAAGTGAGTGTTTGTTTAGATGTAAACCATCATAAAGTATAAATCTGAAATTGATTTAGCGTGACACAGATTTTCTTTCATCTGTGGCCTTTGACCTCACATCTCATTGGCTGCAGCACTAGATGGAGTCACATGACATCTACTTTTACAATAATGGTTTGCCATAAAGGGCTCAGATCCCTTGTTTCCATATTTGTGGTGGTTTACCAATAGGCCCAATCGAGTTGAAGGAAATCATTTGGTTGTGAAGAATTGAGATGATGTGAAAGTGTCTGTTCCATATCAGAGAGAATGTGACGGTCTTGTTGGAAAGAATCCTCTCCGCTGGCTTCCTTTATTGCCTATAAACTCTACAGGAGATTTCTGTTGCCCGCTCACAGGTCCGGTCTCTAGCTGCCCTGACACATGCCTGTTCACATCACTGAAGGCTAATGATGGTGTTCTGTGAACATGTACTACAGCGGATCAGTTCTACATCAGCAACTGTTTTTGTCCAAATCTTCAACTGTGGCATGTTTAATTGTGACAAACGTGTTTTATTTCGCTTTATAACATGATGAAACAGTTATGATTGTGTCAGTAGTCACAGTGTGTAGACCTTTGGGTAAAGAACGTACAAATTAGTAATGGATCAAATAATGGATGACTTCATTTACAAATTGTAGACCAAAGATATCGATGTCTCAACATACATCAATGAGCGTGTCTGAATCTTTGCTGTCTATAATCAAAAGTGTGACGTAAATGAATTGAGTTTCATTTACAAATAAAAACAGATTTTCATTCTCTGTTCTTCAGCGCTGAGAAGTAAAGAAATTAAGATCGTGTGTTACTATATAATATCTGTGAGTCATAGAACAGCCTAATTTTGTGTGTGTAAAACCGGAGCGGGTCACGTATACCCCGGTGAATGGTTTCTATGGTAACGTGCATGCACCTGTGTCGCAGTAAACCCAGTTTCACCCTCCCGAGAGGGATGGATCCGTTCCGCTCGACCGCACTAACGTGACGTGAATACAAGAGTTTAACACGACAGAACAATCCTCATTCACAGAGTCTCAAATCGCTTTATGAACACTGAACACTGCTTTATTAACACATCCTGTTTGAAGGTCTCACATGATGAAAACAGGATACTTCAAATAAGAGCTCCATCTATAGAGGCAACCATGACATGAGTTTGGTTTTTATTTTATGACCCTGAAATAAATAAACATAATTATTCATGTAGCTTTTGGAAACCATAGTAGAATTTCCCTCTTCCAACCTCAGAATGTTAAAGTTAAACTATAACTATCATAACATGTGATGTTTTTTGTTAAGGCTATATATAGTATAGTGTATAGCCTATAAACAAATATTCATACAACGGTCATTCAGCCAATCTGACATTTCAGCCAATGGAAGGTCTGTCTGTCTGTCTGTCTGTCTGTCTGTCTGTCTGTCTGTCTGTCTGTCTGTCTGTCTGTCTGTCTGTCTGTCTGTCTGTCTGTCTGTCTGTCTCTCTCTCTCTCTCTCTCTCTCTCTCTCTCTCTCTCTCTCTCTCTCTCTGCTCTCTCTCTCTCTCTCTCTCTCTCTCTCTCTCTCTCTCTCTCTCTCTCTGTCTCTCTCTGTCTCTCTCTCTCTCTCTCTCTCTCTCTCTCTCTCTCTCTCTCTCTCTCTCTCTCTCTCTCTCTCTCTCTCTCTCTCTCTCTCTCTCTCTCTCTCTCTCTCTCTCTCTCTCTCTCTCTCTCTCTCTCTCTCTCTCTCTCTCTCTCTCTCTCTCTCTCTCTCTCTCTCTCTCTCTCTCTCTCTCTCTCTCTCTCTCTCTCTCTCTCTGTTGTTTTGGTTGACTGTGTAATCTCTTAATCCTGGAATCCGATGGAACAGCTGGATAATATGAACATTTTCAACACGCTGTTTCATTCTGCACCCAGAAAGGCAAATCTGTTTTGGACAGATGGTTTTTCAGTTCTGTGCACAGTTTTCTTTTGTGATTTAAGGTCTCTGATTACAATGACAGCAGAATGTCATTCCAGCTTTGACCAGCAGGGGTGAGCAGTCAGACCCCGACCGCTGCCGTCCACATGTGCTCTGTGTCCATGTGATCTGGTTTGGATGAGTGGGAATGCATGATGTCATACACACTCCAGATCTCATCTACAGTTACATCAGATCTTTCTCAATCCAGGCAGAACATTTGGGAACGTTTGACTTGTTCTTACAGACACACAGTGATGATGGTGTAAGGCACAGAGATATGATATGTCATTAATAACCTGAGGATGTGGACCGAGAGCATGCTGTAGTTCTTTAACAGCCCAACCCGATTACGAACGTTATTATATGTCTGATGAACATATGTAAGCTTGATGCAGAAGTATAAATCAACCTTAACAAAGTGTCCTTTCCAAACCGGATGTGGTTTAGAAGAAGTTTGTATTTTTGTGACGGCTCTGCCCACACAGACAGACTGATTTAGAATGAAAGATCACATCATAGCATTAGGGTTGGGCCAACAGACGATGTCATCGTCCATCACCGATGGTTGATGGTATATGTCTTCTCTACCTATACTGACTGGAGATTGAACAAGAGATGATGGTGTTGCTGATCAAAACAGACAATGAATCACAGGTGTAGAGACATCAGTTGCTGTCCCACTTCCAAAGTCTCAAAAGTTCATTCGACAAGCGAGCGAGTGTTTAGCATAGAGAGAATTGCGTGCGCGCTTCATGCAGACCCATCAAGTATAAACCGGGTTTAACGCAAAACAGTACTGGGCTCTCGCAAGATTCATTTCCATGCCTGGATGCTATTCTGCACGCTCGAAATGCATGAATGCGCTCCCGCAAGATTGCTTTTCTACTTGTGAAACACTTTTGTGCACTTACATTGTGCACGAGTTTTGGGTGGCCATCTAGGGCGCTTAATAACTGGCCCCCGCCCAACCGATGTCATCGTCCATTGCAATGTTTTACTGTGACATGAAACCGATGGCAGTTTGGTAGACATCACCCAACCCTACACAGCATCACAGAATGAATGAGCAAAGTATGCTTACACACACACACACACACAAGCATTTTCTGGAAACATGTTTTTCAGCTGTCTTCACCTTCAGTTATGTGAGAAAGTAAAAGGTTTTGAGAATTGTATAATTTTCTGCCTGTTTCTCTAGACGTATGCAGCTCCTGTATGCGCAGGTGCCTGTGTGTAAATACATTAATGTATTTGAATACAGTAAATACATTAGTCTTCATCATTCAGCGTTTTGCCATGTGCCTGTTTTAATGCTTAGCATGAATAATTCATCACTCCACGGCCGAAGACATTCAGAGAAGCTCCAGTTTATTTAAAACTCTTAATCGAGGGCAATTTGTTCCTCTCCACCGGCTCCTTTCATCAGGCATCTCTCTCTCTCTCTCTCTCTCTCTCTCTCTCTCTCTCTCTCTCTCTCTCTCTCTCTCTCTCTCTCTCTCTCTCTCTCTCTCTCTCTCTCTCTCTCTCTCTCTCTCTCTGTCTCTGTCTCTGTCTCTGTCTCTCTGTCTCTGTCTCTCTCTCTCTCTCTCTCTCTCTCTCTCTCTCTGTCTCTCTCTGTCTCTCTCTCTCTCTCTCTCTCTCTCTCTCTCTCTCTCTCTCTCTCTCTCTCTCTCTCTCTCTCTCTCTCTCATTAACACGACAAACTGCATGTGTAACCAGGAACTGCCAGTCTCCATAGCAACCTCATCATAGCAGCAGCGTCATCAGGATGAGTAAAGCCATGCAAACCTTTCATTCATCTCAAACACTGAAACTTTTGCCATATTGATGATAAATCACTGAAATTCTTGGCTGCTGCTGCGGTTGTCAAGGGTAACAGGTCATGATGCATTATTTTTGAACTGGAAGTCAATCATTTTTATGGAAATCAAACCAATGACTAAAATATTTAGCTTTTTTGGCCTGAGTGAGTGTTTGTGAACAGTATTCTGCTCAACAGACTTTATCTGTGTGTTTTGTGAGGCATTCATCCAGAGATATGTGACGTTATTGAAGTTTTATGTGTTGTCATGTTGTCTTCTATTGTTGTCATTTTTGTTGCTATTGCTATTAAATGAAGGGCTTTCTGTTATGAGCTCCTGTGTGTTTTCAGAAGAATGTTTCATTCGTGCCCAACAGTAAAACCAGACCTTATTTTTCTTGTGCGCTGCTATGAGGATGTGCGTGTGATGGAAAGGTCATTGTGTGTCTTACTGTAAAGCTTCAGAGAAATGAATGTTTGAACCCGTGTGTGTGTGTGTGTGTCTGTTCCCAGAGACATTCTGAACTTTGACCCCATGAGTGAAATCCTGTGCAGACAGACTGTGTCTTTGTGGGCTTGTGTGATGTATGAAGATGTGTGTCTGGGTTTCAGCTCATGAAACTTTATTCATATAATACACAGATATCAGCACAGTCAGATTATTTTATGTGTGTGTGAAGAGAGAGAAAGTACAGTCAACATCCATTTGGCATTTGACACAATCTGACGTTTAAGAGATCTTCATGTGTTTGTGTAACTGTTGTGGTCATGAGGTTATATTGGCATCACAGGACTCAAGTTTTCTCTGATTTAATTGGGACAAACAGAGATGAAACTGTAACACAATTATGTAGGGTTATATTTAATTCCAAATAGACAGAGTATTTTTTATTTTGATTGTTATTTATTATCAGTGTTTTTTTGCCTTTATCATTTTTTCGACAGGAAAGTGTAGAGAGACAGGAAGTGATTTTGGAGGAGAGAGAGGGTAACGGGTTGGAGCGATGGGCTGTCCACTCACCCACAGGCTCCGACACAAAGTATTACTTGTGTTTACGTCAAAAACCTTTTCTTCACTTTTCTTTAATTCCAAAGAGAAAAACTGAATTTTGTTTGTTTGCTGTATTATTTGGTTACTGAGTTCATGTCTGTTTCAAAAGGCAGCAATAAATAACACTTTAAAATATAAGGAGTTTTCATGTGATTTTATAAACTAATAGTGTTGTGAAATTAATGAATGCATAATCGTGATAACCGTGAAACCGTGATTATTCCTCAGACTATAATCGTACCAACAAAATCTATAATCGTTGCATCTCTAGCTGGTGGTATGAGTAATGTTAAGCTGTTTTTAAATGAATCGTGTTGAATTGG
Source organism: Beaufortia kweichowensis (assembly GCA_019155185.1). NCBI lineage: Eukaryota > Metazoa > Chordata > Actinopteri > Cypriniformes > Gastromyzontidae > Beaufortia > Beaufortia kweichowensis. The sequence continues at coordinate 16,421,961 of CM032807.1, forward strand.
TCAGGTCATCAGGACTCATACCACTTCATTTTCTGAAAGTTGTGTGTATTGTCAACATTCACACACTTTACATGTTTAACTCATGCTGTCATAAAGGTCAAAGTGAAGTATTTTATTTGGCGTCTGGACAGCATGATTCAGTGTAAATCAAACATCATCTCTCCTCGTTTGATCTTACAAAAGAAGAGAAACTTGAGACTTTATATTTGAGATCTGGGATTCTAAAGGTCAGAAATCTGAACTCATGTGTTTTATGTGATTATTGAAATGAGGAAATTATTGGATGTCAGCAGTGAGCTGATGATGTGTGCAGCACTTATTCAACAGTCATAAAGACTGAATGTCTTTGGATTATATAAATCTTGAGATTTTCTAGAAATGACCAGTGGCTTTATAATAAACTGATGTTTCAGTGGTTGTCATGCAGCACTGTATTTACATTTATCTTCAGATTTTTGTGAAATTTAATTTGTGTTAACTAATAAGAGCACACAGGTGCAGGTCATGTGTTTTTGCAGTGTTGTTTTGTTGTGTTGTGACTGAATTATTTCAACTGTTCCCTAAAATGCATCAGTTTAAAGGAGTCATTAGTTTTTGACACACACAGACACACACACACACACACACACACACTCACACTAACAGACACACACACACACAGACACAGACACACACAGACACACACACACACACACAGACACACACACACTCACAGACACACACACAGACTCACAGACGCACACACACACAGAATTGTCGTGTCTCTATTACACTCATGTATACAGTGTGACAGACAGACAGTTTTGTGCGTCTCAGGCAGTGAGATTAGTTTTGACAGCTTGTGTTGAGTGTCATCTGCAAGCGTTGCAGTTTGAGGATTAGTGTGTTAGAACAGACACACACACACACACACACAGTCCGGCAGGGATAAAGAATAACTCTGTGTATGAGGTTTATATAAAGGAGGAAGTGTGTGTCACCTGCTTTCAGGAAGTGATTTAAGTAAAGGACAGCTGTAAATGATTCATTACATCATCATGATGTGCATTTACTTCTGCTGTATGTACATACATCACATCAGGTCTTTACTGCAGTAAAACTCACATGTGTGTTTGAGGAGCCAAAACATGACGTCATCATCTCTCTCTCTCTCTCTGTTGTTTTTCTCTTGTATTTTCTTCAGTGGTTTTCCCCTGGCCGTGTCTCAATCAGCTGTCACTCAGTGTTGTGTATGTGTGTAACAGCTGTGTGTTCTCCCAGCGTTCCTCCATGGGCTTTTACTGTGTGTGTCCAGATGAACCTGAGGGTCATTTGTGTATGTGTGAGATTGGGCAATCATATTCCAGACGGAGAAGTGTGTAAAGAAGCTTTACAATGATCTTTAGCCATGACTATAGTCGGATCAAACGCAACCTTACATTCTTCATTATCCCATGAGAAACGTGAGCCAGTGAGGAGTGAGACAGACAGATGTTCTCATGAGACGCACCTCGCCGGGCTGAATGCTGTTTGTTTGCTCATGGTGGGGTTCAGACGGCAACTGAAGCTCTTTTCTTTTGCTTTGAGAAGATGAAAGAAGGTTTTGATGCTTTGATTCTCACATGCGTCGCTCTTTTTATTTCACCTGAAGTACGTGATCGTGTATATGGTGTATAGGTGCTCATTTATTCTTCTTGTTCTGTGTCCGTCAGTGTGACCGGGCGTGATGACGACAGAGGTCGGAACAGAGACGGATGTGAAGAAGGAACCGGAGAAGGTTCCAGACGTTCAGCAGCAAGCGGAGCAGCCTGAGAAAGCTTCTGACAGCGCCGCTCCAGATAACCCTGACGGACACGAGGTAGTACACTAAATATTAGACTTTTAATGTATCTCAAAATTGAAAAGCACACTGATCATATGAGGTCATGTGACAGCAGCATTTAAAGCGTTGTTTTTGAACTTTTATATATTTCTTACCGTGACCTCCTGACCAGGAGGGGAGCCCCAGCGCAGAGCCGGCGACTGACCCGGAAGCATCTCCCGCCGGCGAGCAGAAGAAAGAGAAGGGCATCTCTCGCTTTCTGCCTCCATGGCTTAAACGACAGAAATCACAGAGCCAGGACAGAGAGAGCGAGAGCGCTGCGGCGAGCGTGAAGGAGACCGAGCAGGAGGAGACGAGCACAGAACAGCAGCAGGAGGAGAGAGATCGAGAGGAGCGGAAGTCTGTCGGCAGTGCTGATACACAGGTGACCACTGCCTAAAAGATCATCACCTGACACTCAGTACCGGGATTTGTTTTATTTCATTTATAGCAGTGCATTCATGTGTTGTGTGTGTCTGTTGCTCAGTAGGTTGTGTAAAATGTTGTGCAGCTTTTTAATATCTTCTTTTGTGTTACACTGAGGAAATAGACGCGTACAGATGAGAGTGAATAAAATATGATTTTTTTTATTTTCAGTGAACTGTGCCTTTAATTTCACCACCTGTACTGTCTCTGCTATTGTAACAAAAATAAATGTTGATGTTTAATCATCATGTTATAGACCATTTCACAAGATGTAAACCGCACTGGTCCAGAAGCACTTCCTGTCTCAGTTTTTTTAACACTACACAAATGTCAGAACAAAATACAATCAACAGAACATTTACAACTGACTTGTTTAACAAACATCTTTAAGATTGAATTTAATTGACATATGTGAAATACAAAAAACTAAAACAGGAAGTGCTTCTGGACCAGTGTTGTTTACATCTTGTGAAATGGTCTATAACTACATGATTAATGTAAAACGTTCTCCATCTGAATGTGTGTCTGAATCTGATCTGAACTCCACATGGTCAAACACTTCCTCTCGCTCCATACCTCAGCCAGAAAACATTCATATCCACCCAGTGACATCATACATGAGCGAGCCTCGATCACATGAGTGTGTGTTTGTCTGCAGCCTGCGAGAGAGGAGACGGACGGAGAAACAGACGAGAAAGAGAAGCAGGAGATCAGTGTTCTGTCTCCACACAAAGTCACCAAGAAAATGAAGATGGTGGTGTGTCATGTGACCTTACTGGACGGCACTCAGTTCTCCTGTGAGGTGGAGGTAAGAGCTCTGTCAGCGTGCACACATTGTGAATGATTTAGATTTGATATAAATACATCAATGTACAATACATACAATGTTATTTAATCATTGACACTGACTTCCTCTGACTTCTCCCTGTCTTTGCTTTTGCTTCAGTTTCATATTATCAGACTGTGATTTGATGATCCAGATACATTTAGATCCACATGCTTAATCTGCTGCTGAATGTTGTTTTGTGCATAAATAGTTGACAAATCAAAGACCAGTGTGAAACAATAAGAGTGTTTTCGAGCTGTCAAGCGTTTGTGTTGAGTCATGGAGGTCCTCCCAGTCTCCAGTGGATTGTGTGTTTTGTGAAACTCTTTGGCGTGTCTTGTGTCCAGCTGTATGGACGTCCTCATAGATATTGACAGCAGATTAAGGGTTAGTCCATAGAAGGTTTATTGTTCTCTGGTTGGGTTTGTTTGCTTGTTGGCATGATCAGATTAAAAGTCAACACAATGCAGGATGAATCAGACACACACATCAGCTTCATTGAGAACAGACCTGCAGATGAACATCACGAGTAAAGCCTTTCTCATCAGATGTGTTTGAATATAATATCACAAAGATCTTTGTGAGGTTTGTATTGTCCTGTGCTTGATAATGGGAGCTGTTGTTTTATTGAGATACACTGAAAGATGAGAGCTTTATAAATGGATTGTCTGATGATAGCATTACTTTTCCTACAAAACAGATGAAACAGATCTTAAGAGAGCATCATTTAATCAGTTTAATTTTATTTTTTTTATTTTATTTAACACTGAAAATGTTCCCATAATAATCGTATTTGCATTGAATTTTAAACAATTAAGTGAATTTGCTTGAATAAATAAAGAGAACAGTTCTATTTTGATTTCATTAATGATTAATATTTATGTGTATATATTTTCATATAAATATAAGTAATAATATATTGATAATAATAAGTGCTATTACTAATGAATACTAATAATAAATGTAACAAAATAATAAAATAAAAATAAATATTTGTAATATTTATAAATAATAATATGTATAACTATGGGAATTATGGTGGCAAAAACCTAAATGGAAGTTTTACTGATTATTTTCAGTGTTTTATTTATTGTCTAGACTTTACAGACATGTGTCTTGTCACAGTCTGAAGAGGTGTGTGATGGGATTGGGAGGAGCTGCAGGGGGTGTGGTTTGGGTTTAGTAGTATTGATGTAATTGGATGAGATGGTGTGTTAACAGAAGTGATGACCTTTGAATGATAATGGTGTTTTTTTGGGACAGATTAGTGCTGGTCTGTTGATTTCTCACAGGTTTAGCCCCCATCACACAACACTGATCATGGGAATTGTGTTTGTTATTATTTTTGTGTTATGACTGGTACAAGAACTGATTATTTCTTCTGCTTTTGCCAATATTAATTGCGAGAATTATTTCAGTTTTAAAACTTTTATTTGTATGAAAAGTTCTCATTAAGCTGTAAAAGTGTATTATGTGATTGACATAATGTTACATTAATGTTGATCTTACAGTATAATATCAGCTGAAGTGGATGTGCAGTGAGTCAGGTCTGACCTCTCATTACAGTTCACTGATGGGATGTTTAAACAGAACGGGGTTTGTCCCGCAGCAGAAGTGCTGATGCTCAGCTAACCTTTATTCTTCTGATGTATTCATGCACAAAACTGAGGCATGTTTACTCAGAGATGAACGCATCATAAAACAAAGCGTTCCAGACATAAAACTGCGCAGACAATGAGCTCTCTCACCACTGCAGAAACAGACCTCTGTTCAGATTCAGACACAGTGAGCCAATCACAGCGCTCCTACACTCCACCAATCACAGCGCACTGACCTATATAACAGCAGTGTTGTAGTTGTACATGCAGTTTATGAAGAGAAATGGCACACTTGCCTTTAATACACTTACTTATAAATAGAGTCTGCAGGGTCAAAAGTGCCTGAATTTAAATTGAATTACAAGATCATCTTGAGTAAATGATGCTGAAGAAACCTTTAACACCTTTAACATCTCTCTCTCTCTCTCTCTCTCTCTCTCTCTCTCTCTCTCTCTCTCTCTCTCTCTCTCTCTCTGTCTCTCTCTCTCTCTCTCTCTCTCTCTCTCTCTCTCTCTCTCTCTCTCTCTCTCTCTGTCTCTCTCTCTCTCTCTCTCTCTCTCTCTCTCTCTCTCTCTCTCTCTCTCTCTCTCTCTCTCTCTCTCCTCTCTGTCTCTCTCTCTCTCTCTGTCTCTCTCTCTCTCTCTCTCTCTCTCTCTCTCTCTCTCTCTCTCTCTCTCTCTCTCTCTCTCTCTCTCTCTCTCTCTCTCTCTCTCTCTCTCTCTGTGAGGGATTATGTTGATGATACTGTTGTAGGACAGGACTGCTCCAGTGTTCATGTGGCCATTGGTGGCCGTCTGATATTTAGTGCTCTCGTGAACACCTCACACTATAAATCTTGTACAGTTTTATACCTAAACGTATTATTATTATTATTATTGTTATTATTACATTCACATAGATTTACCTCATATCTTGTTTGTGACTCTCTGTTTGGATGTGAAATGTCTCCAGGCTCCGCCTCTGGGTGTTGGTCTGCACCTGTGGCCTTTCTTTATCCGTCTCATGACATTATTTACAGAAGCCCCGCCTCCAGTGTTCTGAACTGAGCATCATGTGATGTTCACTGACTTTATTGCCTGTGTGTTTACTCTTCTGTACTCTCAGCGGGTTTTTACCCACAATGCACTTTCTCTAATGCAGCTGTCTGCAGCAATAACACTATTGATCCAGTGCAAACTGAAAACCATTAGTGTGTGTGTGTGTGTGTTCAGACAGCAGCTGTACTGTTTAACTGTTTACTAAGCGTAACGTGTCATCAGTATATCTGGTTTATAGTGTGTTTTGTTTGTCATGAGCAGATTTAATGTGTCATGATGGAAAAGATTGAAATAGACATTTGTTTCTGTTGTTTTTAAAGAGTTTAATGTGTTTTTCACCCAGTTGTGTCTTAATTAGTAATGTCACTTATTGACTAGTCATCCGTCCTTACACATGCTCTCTCTACCCACATTTACACCTATTCAGTATTCATCCACAGTGTTGGTACATGAAGCCAATCATAAGAAAGATTAATGTGCTACTAAAGGGTTTTTGGATCCTTAGAGAACCATTCACTCAGGTTGTTCATAGAACCTTTTCTTTCTCGCCTTTGTTATAGTCTAAAGAACCTTTTGTGAATGAAAAAGGTTGTTAAAGGTTCTTTATAGAACCCTTCAGCCCAAAATGGTTCTTCTCTGGCATCATGAAGCACCTTTAGTTTTAAGAGTATTGTTCCAGTGGATCTACTGTAGAATATGATGTGGATTGGTGTCTCCAGTGAGGAATGCTGGACGCTCATTGTTCTGTAGAAGAAGAGAAATCCCTAATAAACCATGAGTCTCATTCCTGGAGAGTCACTTACAAGTCTTCACTTGTGTCCAGAGCTCAGACAGACATTTAATGACCAACGCCTGCGTGTGCGTCTGTCCAATCACCACTCAGCGTCTCTCGCCCGGCCAACGCTAGCATTCTGAGGAATAGTTCATCCAAATTCTGGAAATTCCTTTATCATTTTCTTACTCTTGTTCCAAACCCCTATGAGATTCTGAAGTCATGTTTGTTCAGATAATAAATACACATAACAGCTGGAGGAGTACTTTATCATGTCATTTATATGTTTCTCTCTTCTCTTTCAGAAACGGGCTAAAGGTCAGTACCTGTTCTTTGAGGTCTGCGAGCATCTGAATCTGATGGAGAAAGATTATTTCGGCTTGAGCTTTAAAGACAACGCTGATCAGAGAGTAAGAGACTCATCCATCTTATCATGATCTGACAGCTTCAGGTTTGTCTCTGTGACACTGAGCAGATGAAGTTTTCTGTGGATTTGTTCTTCACTTTCATTGCTTTCCTGCTGATATTGATCTGTTATCTCCTGTGATCAATACCAGCCACAGATTAATCCTTTAATTGCCATTAGAAGCTACAAAGGTTTTCTGCCACAGACTGTGTGATGACTTGAAGTGCATCATGGGATATGGGGTGGGGTGTTTTCTTCTGCTGTAGGGTGTGTGTGGGGAAATCAGCAGAGAGATCAGCAGTTGTCCTTTAGCAAACACACGTTTTACAGCCATTTATAAAGTGATGTGTGCAGTGTGTGTACACAATACAGGAGACACGTCTGTTACATCAGTGACAAACTGATGAATAATGTGCTTAATGCTTTATTAGACTCTACATGTAACGCTAAAGAGACGTGATGTAACGGCAATGTGACCAAAAATATCACAGGCCCCTTCCCCAAAACCTTCAAATGAGTGACCTCCAGTACTTGCTGAAAATCAGTAAATACATGTGTGACTGTTGTGTGTTTCAGTGCTGGCTGGACCCGACCAAGGAGATCAAACGACAGATCCGCAGTAAGTCTGATCTCCATCTATACATATATACTATTCATTTGTCCTCTCTCTCAGCCAATCACTAAACGCTTCAAGAGGAAAGTTCTCTGCTGGTGATTGTGGTGACGATGATGGTCAATGTGTTGATGATGGTGATTATGATAAATCTGGGGATTGAGGTGATTGTGATGGTTAATAATGCATTCATAAAGGTTAGACTAGTAATTGTTGTGATAATGATAAGTGTGAATGTGGTGATGATGATGAAGGTGATTTTGGTGTTGATCAAGGTGCTTGTGATGGTGGTTATAAATGTGAGTGTGATGATGGTGATGTGATGGACATCTGCACTTGTGTTCCGGGTGGGTTCATATAATTGACAGCTGCACACACACACATCTGCAGATGGAATTACTGTAATTATCATGCAGAATCACACACACACACACACACACACACACACACACACACACAGAGGAAGACTGTTGGATCAGTTTAGAGCAGTTCATTACAAAAACAAAAACAATAATTGTTTTGATAATGATCATGAATTACTATTGACAGCAGTGTGTCTGTGCTGTGCTTTACACACACACACACACACACACACACAGAGAGACACAGAGACACACACACACACACACACAGACACACACACACACACACAGAGACACACACACAGACACACACACACACACACACACAGAGAGACACAGACACACACACACACAGAGACACACACACACAGACACACACACACACACACAGAGACACAGAGACACACACACAGAGACACACACACACACACAGACACAGAGACACACACACACACACACACACACACACACAGACACACACACACACACACACACACACACACAGAGACACACACACACACACACACACACACACACACACACACACACACACACACACACACACACACACACACACACACACACACACACACACACACACACACACACACACACACACACACACACACACACACACACAGAGACACACACACAGAGACACACACACACACAGAGACACAGAGACACACACACACACACACACACACACACACACACACACAGACACACACAGACACACACACAGTGAATCAGACGTCTGATGTGCTGTTGTGACTCAGATGTGTGTCCAGAGGACGACTGATATAAAGGAAGAGGACAGAGGGACAGGACGTGCATTAAAATAGCAGCTGTGTCCTCATTTCATCAGTTCAGAGAGCAGAAGATACTGTACAGTCATGTGTACAGTAGAGTTCATACATCATCATCATCATCATCATGACCGAGTCTGGTATTAACCAATCAGCACCCAGAACAGTTTACTCTTAATCCATCATGAGGGGTAGATATTAAAATGATTGGATGTGTTATTTAATCAGATATGTATGAGCAGGACGATGGAGAGAAAAGCTCTATAGCTCTTTATTCATTGAGATTGATGTGTTGTCTGATCTCATCAGATCTGCTCATGGAAACATCACTGTTTTTTCTCTGTTTCTATTAGATTCTCAGTGGCAGTTTGCCTTCAGTGTGAAGTTTTACCCGCCGGACCCGTCACAACTAACTGAAGACATAACCAGGTATGAACACACAACACTGAATGTGATCAAACACACACAGTTTTCTTCTAATGTGTCATGTGTGCCGTCTGCAGGTATCTGCTGTGTCTTCAGCTCAGACAGGACATCGCATCAGGCCGTTTGCCCTGTTCGTTCGTCACACACGCTCTTCTGGGATCATACACCCTACAGGGCGAGCTGGGTGATTATGACCCGGAGGAACATCGCCTGGACTACATCTCTGATTTCCACTTCGCTCCCAATCAGACCAAGGAGCTCGAGGAGAAGGTGGTGGAGCTTCACAAGTCCCACAGGTCTGACTACTTCATATGAACTGCCTTATTTAGATGACTTGACATCGGTTTAGTCTTGTAGTCTGTATAGCACAGAACGGATCAGAGCTTGTGTCAGTGGTGTGATATGGGATTACAAAATAAAGTAGATTGAATCTCAGTGTTGTTGTTAACGTTGTTTTTTCATCTTGTGTTTCAGGGGAATGACTCCAGCTCAAGCTGATGTTCAGTTTCTGGAGAATGCTAAGAAGTTGTCCATGTACGGCGTAGACCTGCATCACGCCAAGGTAAAAGATCTGCAGATGTTATCATGTCTGTATAATGCTGTCATGTTAACTACACATCAGCTGATATATGCTGATCCTGATCACATGTTCACGTCATCTGACTCGTTGCTGTTTTCATGGCAACACATTTGACAAAACATGATTTTTTTTTTACTGGTTGTTTACTGGTATTCATTAGACCACAAGCCTGACTAGAATTATCAGAAGAAGTTTTATCAGTCCTCTGTGTCTGAAGTTAGACACCAGTAAGAAACTTTTCATGTGTGTAATGAAGCATCTCATGAGCATCAGCTGAACAAACACTCACTGAGACACACTGCGCATGTGTGTGTGTGTGTGTGTGTGTGTGTGTGTGTCTGGGAAAAATATTTGTTGCCATTTTTAAAGTCTCACAGGAATATGGGCTCTGTGGGTTTTTCCCAGTGTGTCTGTAATGCACACATCATATCTCACGTAAGTTCCTATCTGAACGTGTCTTCTTCAGCTGAGTATCTCTTTAACACATATCAAATACAACAGGTATTTTAATACAACCAATAAAAACTTCTTTGTGGTCCTGACTAAACAGCAAATCGGATGTGTTTTTTGTCTGATGTATTTCTGGGGTGAAATATGAGAGATGCAGAAGTGTGTAAATGAAACTGCAGCAGGTCAAGGGTCACACATGTGAGACTGATGAAGTCTCTTGTGATGGACAGGACAGGATTGGTCTCTACAGTTAACACAGACAGATCAATAATCTCCAGTCATAAATATAGTTCTGTTTTTTTTCTTATGAATGCATAAATACACAGATTTGTTGGTTTGTTTTTGTGTTGAGCAGGATTCAGAAGGGGTGGACATCATGCTGGGTGTCTGTGCAAACGGCCTGTTGATCTATAAGGATCGGCTGAGGATAAATCGCTTTGCTTGGCCCAAAATCCTTAAGATCTCCTACAAACGCAGCAACTTCTACATCAAGATTAGACCGGGAGAGGTAGAAAACACATTACAAAATAAAACACAGACTGATGGTCCTGTCAAAGCGTAACCTTGTGATGTGTTCTGATGGGTTTGTGACGACTCTTCATCTCCATTAACTGCTGTTTTCTGTCCTTTTGTGTTTCATGAGAATCAGTTACTAATGACAGAATGCTCATTGTTAGAGTTTGGTATCTCTGTGAGGTTGTTGAGAAGTTGTGATGGTTAAAATGACAGCAGTAAAAAGTGTCATGTGTTTTATCTGTGTTTTAGTCTGAGCAGTTCGAGAGCACCGTTGGATTTAAGTTGCCCAACCATCGTGCTGCCAAACGGGTTTGGAAAGTGTGTGTCGAGCATCACACCTTCTTCAGGTAAACACAGTGTTCAATGTGTGTGTGTGTGTAATTCAGATGCTTTCTTTACGTCCACACTATGACCCAGTCTGATTTACCTCATGAAACTCTAGTCTTTATCTGCTGTCATGTCTGTGGGATTATCAAAGAGGTCATCCTTTATCCAAACGATCCATTGATCTTTACGTGACATCACAGCGATGCAGACGGTTCACTCTTCATTACTGTTGTTCAGTGGCAGATGTAATCTGTGTAATCATTCTTGAAAGCATTTCATTGGACAGTCGTTTATATCCACGTCTCATTAGTATTATTGATTGATTTTTCATAAACACTGTGTGCATGTGCTGACATGTATTAATCACACGTCATGCTCTTGTGTAAACAGTGTTTGTGTGTTTGCAGGTTGATGACCCCTGAGCAGCCCACCAAGACCAAGTTCTTGACTCTGGGTTCTAAGTTCCGTTACAGCGGTAAAACACAGTCGCAGGCCCGACAGGCCAGTTCTCTGATCGACCGGCCCGCACCTCACTTCCAGAGGACCTCCAGTAAACGCCTCTCCTGCAGTCTCGATGGAGGTGCGTGTGTTGATCTGAATTCAGCTCATCTCCAGAGAGAAATGAAAGAGCAGAATATCACCATATGTATATTCTGTGTTTCTCTTGCTGCTGGCCAGTTTTAATGATGTTATTGATTGGTGGTTGTGTAGTGTCTGGGTGGTCAAGACTCACACGGGTTTGTCTCTGTTGAACATCATCTTCTCTCACAACTCCTCTGGTGTTCTCTGGCACTTTGTGAAGCAGGACTTTTATTTTTTCAAACTCACGGCCCTATCAGAGGAGAGAAAACAAGATGTGCGCTGTAGATGTGAAGCGGTTCCAGGTTATGAACTTTATCTGCAGAAAATCTGCTTGTGGTCAATTCATCTGACACGTGTATTAAATTGAGAAATGTTAGGTTTACTAGTCCTGGCATTTTTACAGTGCTGTTAAGAAAATGATATTAGAATGTGATATTATTTATTGTTTTAAAGTGTCCTGCCTGACTGAACACAGTCCACAGTAAACTAACAGGAAGTCAGTCTTTGTGTGGAGATGGTTTATGGCAATCCTTTTGAAGCGAGACACATTGGCATTTGGATATACAACAATCTTGTCCTGAACCATGAGACTGTCTGGATCAGTCACTTCTGTTTTTCCTCTCTTTAGTTGCTTTGTCTCCAAGCCTTTTAATCTCCTTTGTCACCCTGTGTTTGTTAAAGTTCATCTTAAAAGAAGCTTCTATTCCATTGATTGTCAGACTCTTCGCTTTGTTTGTTGTGATCACCTGGAATCATAATGTTTGGGATTTGAACCCGAGAGGAAACCTTTTGTCTTTGTCAAGTGATCAGCGCTCATATGTGTTACTGTTATCTATAGTTGTGTCTTTCACACAGTAATGCTGTAGTATTGTTGTAGAAAATCTGGAAACATGGCAACAGTGACTGAGATGGACAGACACAGGAAATGAAGCGGACATCTGTTTCCTGTCTGTGCTGAGATGAGCTCGCTGTGTGTATGTGTGTATGTGTGTGTGTGTGTGGGCGTGCATGTGTGTGTGTGTGTGTGTGTACACAGTGTGTGTGTGTGTGTGTGTGTGTACACAGTGTGTGTGTGTGTGCGTGTGCGTGTGTGTATGTGCGTGCATGTGTGTGTGTGCGTGTGTGTACACTGTGTGTGTGTGTGTACACAGTGTGTGTGTGTGTGTGTGTGTGTACACAGTGTGTGTGTGTGTGTGTGCGTGTGTGTATGTGCGTGCATGTGTGTGTGCGTGTGTGTACACTGTGTGTGTGTGTGTGTGTGTGTGTACACAGTGTGTGTGTGCGTGTGTGTGTGCGTGTGTGTGGGGGGAAATGAGAGCTTGAATGAAACATCACACTCAAGAGTTGTGTGTTTCTCTATGTGTGTAACAGCTTGATGTAGAACATGACACTGCTGTGTGTCCGAGTGTTTTTATCTGATGAGATTTATAGCAGAACAGGTCGTTTTAAATGTCTCGTTTTTAAGAGAATATCTGCATCGATGAGCAGAATTTCTGCTCTGTTACTAATCATGATAAAAGTGAATAATGAATTGGTCAAGCAGTGTTGTTTAGTGATTATATGATCATATAATGAATGTGAGAGGATTTTTTCCCTTTCCTTAATGGTTATACTGGTTAGTGTATACAGAATGGACAGTGGATGGAGCACAGCTCGTTCAGTTCTGCAGTGACGTTACTGTTGACATGTGCGCAGATAGAAGCTCTCTCATCTATTAACATGACCCTGTTTTTCCTCCGCTGGGATCCAGCCCATCCTCATCACATTCATTTTAATAACACAGAGACGCCTCCTGGTGGACGTGCTGGGATCTGTCAGGTGTCCCAGTTTCTTCATCTGTGTCTGCTGTCCCAGTGGTGCCGCCACATTAGCCCACTTACATTCAGATGAGGTCAAGCTGATGGACTGATGCTCGTGTGTTACGCTGTTCTGTCATCTGAAATACTTCACACATGGAAAACATGCGGTCATAAGTTACTTGTGACTGGTTCCAGCTGAGATTGTGTTTGTTCATACCGTTTCATGTGTACTTCTCTTTTCTTTAAATTAGTGTGTAAAACGAGGACATGTGATGCTGTTCAGTCACATGGCCTCTAGGGGTGGGAGAAAAAATCGATGCATCAGGATTCTTTCTCTAACGATTCTGAATCGATTCTCAAAGATTCAGAATCGATTCTATGTCAGAACTTGTTCATCCTGAATATAACTTTGTTAAAATAAAAGCAATAAAATTAAACTTCAAGATGGGAATACTGTCAAAGAGATTCTAACTATAAACAAAAAGCATAAAAACTCTTTATTTATTTAAAATGCAAATTTATCATATTTGCAAAAATTATATGAAGAATCGTTTTGGAATCGGATCGTGAGTCCCAGAATCGGATCAGATCGCGTAGTACCTAAAGATTCCCACCCCTAGTGACCTCTAGTCTTCACCATGATGAACTGTTTTATATAGTGCATGATGTGATGAGAGAAACCGTGTGTGTTAAACCATCAGAGCAAAGACATATTTACTGATACAAGTTAAAAATCTCTAGAAATCATTCTGTGGATACATCAGACCAGTTTATAGATTGAAGTTGAATTTGACTGTGGACATTATCCGTGTGTTGATGTGTGTGTGTTCAGCTGCTGTAGTGAATGTGATGGATCGCAGTCGTGGTGTGGACGGAGGCGGCGCTGGAGAGAACGGACCGTCTCTTGAGCTCAACTCTGACTCAAAGGTGAGAGAGACACTAGTATACTTACATATACTGCACATTACTCTCTTACAACGTGTTATTGTTTGCTGAATCTCTTTATAAATGATAAAGGGTGATGTATGAATACTGATGTCTTCTGTGCTAATGACTCTGAATCATGCTCGACCAATTCTTGTGTGATTCTGTTGGACACGCACACAGTTTCTTGAACAAAACACAGATTGTCGTCCGTGAGGGGTCAAACATGACCTTTCCCTGTCTGTTATAGAGCTTTGTTTATTGAAGTCCTCAGGACACGCTGAAGTTTCTACTGTACACCGCATCTGTCTGTAGATCCGTTTGACAACAGCTCATGAGTCAGTTTTATGAAGTATGGCCACACCTCTTCTGTGGATTGAGTAATCAGATTCAGGATTCAGATGTGAACGCCTCCACAGACGCTGCGTGTTCTTTTCAGGGTCTTTACACATTTTATTTCCAAACCAGAGTTCAGTTTCTTCTCCATCAGCTTCATGAACGTCTCTGGGAGAGATTGTGTGAGGGCTGTAGATCAAAACCAGTTCAGTCCTCATCTATAGAAATACAGCACATTACAGCCAGACACCATGAGTTTTCACATCAAATCAGATTTCATGTGGATCGACAAATTATCTCTGCTGTGATTCATTAGGGAAAAAGTTAAATCGCTTGTGATTTCTTTACGTACATCAAATTAAGATCCACCGAAGGGTTTTTTTTCCTGAGGTCAGCCTCATTTTCAGTTGTTTTCAGTGAACACCAGTGTTTATTTCATACTGGTATCACTGAGAGTTAAAACGCTGTGATTTCATGCTTTACTCAGTCATCCAATCACAGTGCAGGAGGGGCGGGACAAAACCCACACAAACCAGCACATTCTACTTGTGACAGAATAACAATACAGAAGTTCATATTTCTGTCTTTGAGTATTCATGCCTTTACCAGATTATATCCACCTGCTACCATATTCATTTTTGTTTAATAATAAACTGTGAAATCAGATACTAATAACACATTACCATATCATAACATCAGAAGAGCACCTGTTCTCTGTGAGACACACAGTCCAGTCAACCTGATCTCACACGTCACGTGGTTAATTACAATATAAAGCGTAAAAAACATACAATTGTTATGAAAAAAGCAACATTAAAGATCCACTCGTAACATCACTGTGGAGAAGGTCAATCCAACTAAAATCACATGAATCAGGCATATGAGATTGAACTCTGGTTTGTAAGCTGTAGTGTTGCGTGTCTTCCTCTCTCTCCTCCTGAGCTTCAGTCTAATGCTCCTGCTACACACACACACACATGCAGATCCCGACTCTTTCCTAATGTGTGTGTGTTCCTCACTCTCAGACTAATGTTGTGTTTCTCTCTCTCTCTTTCTCCTCGTGCACTCATTCACGTCCCCTCACACATTCCTCCCGTCACATTCGTCTCTGTCTGCTCACCCCCGCATGTCTCCACCTCACAGTCTCTCTTCATGTTCCCATTCTCTCCGTCCTCATCCACCCTCTCCTCCCTCCCGCCCACCCTCGACACCATCTCTGAGCTGGACGTGCTGTCTGACATCAGCGAGGACGACCCCGATCTAAACCTTCAGCCCGACTGTGACCCTCTGACCTGGGTGCCCGAAAGCTCCGACGGTCCTCTGGAGATGGAGGACCTGTCCTTCTGGCAAACGGAGGCGGTCACGGGGTCAGAAGAGCCCCCGCCGCCCTGCTCCGCCCTTCCCCGGCTGGCCGCGAGCGTGCTGAGCTTCTGTAAGAGTCTGCGTGTGCCGTCTCTGCTGGACGAGGACGGATGCGTCGGTCTGCCCTCTCTGCCGGAGGACCGCGCCGCTCCGCTGCTCCCCGCCGGACTGCACCGTCACCTGCCCCTCTCCTCCCCGTCTCTTCTGCCCTCCTTCCTCTTCATCTTTGCCCTCTTCCTCTCCGCCTGCCGCTCAGTGCTGCTCTCTCTCCTGTTGGCTTTACCTCTGGCCGTTTCGTTGTGTTATCTGGAGCCGAAAGCGCTGGCACGCTTCAGGCCGTCTGAGGTCGTGGCTCCGCGGAAGACCATCCCAGCGGAGGAAATGCAGTGCGACCCCGCTGCCTAAGCCGACCCCTCCCGCCCCGTCTCTGTGCCCACCCGCCTCCTCAAACACTCCTGCGTGCACTTTCTGTTGCTGTTTGCTTTCCACTTTCCCTGTATAACCTTCCTCTGTCCTGCACTACAGATGTTCTGTGTGTAACGCCTACAGCAAACCTCTCTGAAACACCCTTATAGATGTTTGATTTGATGTAAACGCAAGTCCAGTTATGAAATATTCAACGTAGAAAAGCTCAACCTGCCGCTGTTAAAATAGTGTTTAATAGACATCAGTGCAGCTTTAACTTCAGATGTCTGGAAAGATGTTAGGATGAGGGCTTAAATCTTTCACACGTGTGTCCTATCTTCTTATGACATCACATCCTGTGTGCACTTTGATCGGGTACTCCCGTCATTCATTTCACGTTTGCCTATTCGACAATTTTGTCCATAATTCCATCGCTTGGAGTCTACAGGTGATTGTGGTGGAGAAGCCGAGCGTGGACGTGGACACATCCACTGAGGTCTGCTATCTTTCCCAGCATGCACCTGATGATTAGCACACAGTTCAGTGCTGTTGTAGGATGTGTTTAACTAATGATGATGTTTTATCTCTGATGGCATGAGCAGACAGACAAACACACGGCCGCCTCCGCTGTCAGAAAGGTCTTTGATTCTCTTTTAAAATGCAGAATGATTTAATTCACACATTTGGTTTGTTTTTTAATTTCATATTTTCCAGTTGAATCTTGTGAAATCTTCTTCATTGCTTTGGTTATGGTTATTTTTGTATGTGCTTTGTTTAAATGTGATATTTTATTTTTTGGTGTATTGATCATTCATTGGTTTAGTCACATGACCTCTGATTAGACTGTGATTGGCCTGCTGGTTGTTGTTATAATCTGTGATGTAATCATGTCATGTGTTCACCATACAGTGATGTCCAAAAGTCAGAGACCACATAAAAATCTAATTTTAATTTTGTTTTAGGATTTAAAAAAGGTACAACCAAGAAATATTCTGCATTATTGTTTTGGTTGAAGCTCATAAGATGTTTTTTACATTTTTCATGTAATTCATTTACAGTTGCAGATATTAGTCATTTGTAATATTAAAATGTCTCATTGCTGGTCTCAGACTTTTGGCTCACACTGTACCATGTAATATTATTTCATTTTCTGATTTGGGCCGGTTTAGTTTCCATCCATCTTTCCAAACGTGTTTTCATGTTTTGATTCCACAGAGCAAGTTGAGAGTGCAGGGAGAGAATATATATGTCAGACATAGCAATTTAATGTTGGAGGTTTGTATGTTTATTCATCCAAAAACTAAAGAGTTAAGCAAAAGCGTAATGACGGTGGACGTTTGTCCTCTCTCAGGCTGCTGTTGTGGGCTGTTTCTCTCTCGAATCTCTCGGTCTCTTATCAGTGTGTGTGTCTGTGTCTGTGTGTGTGTGTGTGTGTGTGTGTGTGTGTGTGTGCGTACACCCGTGCATGGACTGCATGTTAAACGGGACGCATGTCTGCGGGTGAACTGTCAGTGGTTTGGGAACGGTGTTTATAACAAAACTAATGTTGTTTGTCTAACAGGTTCTTTTCTGCTTTGTTTGCTGTGGTGATTGTTTCATTTACATGTTTGATGTTATAACTCAATGAAACTCACATGAATGTGTCGGTGCTGAAGTCACGCTGACCTCTGACACACATACAATATTCATACACACAGTTTGTGTAATATGAACAATATACAGTAACATTATGATAATATTGTGCGTTTTAAACGTAGCCATTGGTCAGAGAAAGATAACCCCGCCCCAAACTCATGCTGTCAGATGACTCAAAGATAGCCAGCAGTGTTTACACACCTCAGAATATCAATCTCATCACCATTCACAAACGTGTTTCTCACGCCGTTTAATGACTCGCATGAACAGAAACAGTGTGACTTCAGCACTGAACTCCTGCTGCCCACCGACACTGACCTCTGACCTCTGACCCTAACCCTCCAAACGCCACGGATCAACCCATCAGTGGCTTCATCTGATCTGTCTAGTGAGTTGCCTACAGTTTACATACTTCATGTCATGTTGCCTAGTTTCTGTGGTGCACACTGAACTGCTGTCTGTGTAGGCGTCTCACTAGGTGTCAGGGGTTTGAAACGGGGTCTGCGTCGGCTGGGCCGTGAGGATCTGGTGTTTGTGTGACTCGTGTGTTGGTTGTGTCTTGACCCGTGCCTGTCTCTTTGGTGTCGTGGGCCCTTCAGGACTTGGATAAAACCCAGGAGGATGTGTTGAAGCATCAGGCTAGCATTAGCGAGCTAAAGCGCAGTTTTATGGAGGCTACGCCTGAGCCCAGGCCCAGTCAGTGGGAGAAACGGCTGACGGGCAGCCCGGCCACCACCCTGCGCCTGCAGGCTTCAGGGGTACGTGTGCTTCTGCCCGGGATCTTCTCCTCATCGCATGCCTTTTCTGCACTTCCTGTTATTCTCTTCCTTTGACATGTGGTTAGGGTGTGTTTGGTGTGACGGTCGGGATCTTAGAGAGATGTTAAACAACTCGCCTTTAACAACTGCTTCCAATTTCATCTGATCTTTGTTACGGTCCACCACTGACGGCGTTTGATCAGTTAAAGCTGGAGTTTACCCACATTTACAAAATATTGCTTCACAGAAGGTATTTATTACCAATATATTGAATCATCTATTTATATTTTACTAAAGTCCTGTTGATAGAGTCCAGACATCAGAATAATATCAGTCTATACACGAAAAAAGAAAACACGTTTTTGAGATGAAACATACTTTGTAGGATTTCTGTGAATTAAAACACACAAAGCAGAAGTAATAATACCCAACAAATGAAGAAGAGATTAAAGAACATCAAATAGTGATTTTAATCTTCATGTGTTCATTTATGAGGAAACACAAACAAATGCTTTATAAACTTCCTCACATGAGGATTTACACCATCTGAACTATCAGTATGATGAAGAACTTTATTTTTCATGACATTGCCTGAATGGATTATTTTAATATTAGATGATTGTGATTTGAATCGGTGTTGTGGTGTAAGTTTGGTCTGTTTTAGACATGAACACCTGTCACTCCTTCTGTCACATGAACTAAACCGCTCATAATCCCGACTGTCGCACACATACAGCTTTCTGTATCGACCAATCACACGTCAGCTTTATCAGTGACGCCACCTCAATCTGATCTCATTCTGTTTTACTTTTTATATTTAAGCTCTGTTTGTTTTTATTGTGTTTTTATAGTTACTGTCATTTGCTTTCATCTCTATCTTGCACATGTGTGTTTTTGTATTAAAGATATTTGTCATGTGGTTTGTTCAGCAGACCTGAAGCTTCTCGCGCTCTTATTGTTTCATGTTTTATATTCTCTCAGTCTTTAGGACTGAAACTCTCTGTGCCAATGACGCATTCGCTCATAATCAGATTTTGTGATTGTATTTGCTGTATGACCTCTTTAAGATGTCCACACACGTCTCGTGTCTCTTACCTTCTGTCTTCTGCTCATGTTTCATGTTGAAAGTGCATGTAATCTTATTTCTCTCTCTTTCTTTCTCCTTTCTTTTCTTCTCCTCACTCCCGTTCATTTGATTTGATTGGCTGTGCTTGTGTAGAGTTTGGAGGAGGAGTTAAGCTCTCTGTTTTTGAGCAAAGCCTGTTTCTCCTGCAGTCTCACTGTCTCTCCTGTAGATGGCAGTCATGTCTCAACTCTGCTGCAGGTGCCTCTGTCTCTCTCTCTCTCTCTCTCTCTGTCTCTCTCTCTCTCTCTCTCTCTCTCTCTCTCTCTGTCTCTCTCTCTCTCTCTCTCTCTCTCTCTCTCTCTCTCTCTCTCTCTCTCTCTCTCTCTCTCTCTCTCTCTCTCTCTCTCTCTCTCTCTCTCTCTCTCTCTCTCTCTCTCTCTCTCTCTCTCTCTGTGTCTCTGTCTCTCTCGTACAGTACCAGTTTAACTTCACCATTCTTCATACCAGTTTGACACCACTGCCAAAAATAACTATTGCTTTGTTTAAAAAGTTCATTAAAGCATTAATTAAACATTAAAACAGTGGCTCATGGCCAATAGAGTCAGTAATAAATTAAAGAATAACAAAACAATCGATGAGCAACAGAAGATCTACAGACTGATTGACATGTGTTAAGCCTGGAGCACAGTAAACTGACGGCCGGCTGTCATCCTGCTTTTAAGCTATTAACTGGGTGGAATGGACTGGTACTAACTTACCAGTCTCACCAGTAGACTAAAACACTGCTGTTAACATCTGAGATACCCTGTTTACATCTGCTCCTGGGATCCCATCACACCGGACAGATGTAAACAGGGTTTGCTTTATTCCATGTAGTCTCCTGAGAGTGTCTTTGAATGACCGTGTCCTGTGATTTACCTTTAGGTTCCACAGAAAACCCCTCCATGTCCCGAGACTGACCGCAGAGACGCCAGCAAGGTGCTCAACGTCACAGCTCGACCCATCCTAACACCTAACATCACCCCGAGCACATATAACACACACATCTCACGCGCTTTCATTACAGCTCTCTCTCTCTCCATCAGATCATCCGTCCATCATCATTCTCTGTCCTTCTGCTTATGTTGATTATTTCTGTGTGCTTCAGTTTTTCTGTTGTCATTGTTTATGTTTTTGCTTTTCTCTCCATCCCTCGTGTGTGTGTATGTCATTGTCTGGTGTAGAGTTCAGAGGTCAAACCCGACGTTAACGGCCAGCCGGAGGTCATAGAGGTCGTGGAGGAGACCGTCGTCATCGAGGAAGTCATCAAAGCCAAACCCAAAAGTCCTGTCCCTGAGGTCACCGTGGAAACCAGCGACGCTCCGGAGGTAAAGGAGGAGCGGAGTTTATCGTCCGACAGCGAGAGCGAGGAAGAGGCGGAGTACCATGCTCAGACGCCCAGCGCCAGCATTTCTGCTCAACAGATCAAAGAAGAACCAGAAGAGGAACAGGAGGCGGAGCTTAATGAGCAAGCCCCACCCTCTGATGTAGAACCGCAGCCGGTGACAGAATCGTCTGAGCCCGTCCCAGCTGCGGAGTCGTCGTCCGCTGCTCAGCCAGAAGAGGAAGCGTCGCCGGACGAGGTGTCGATGATGACGGATGACGCTCTGAACGGACACGCCCTCACCGCCGAAGCCCCGCCCGCTCTTGGAGCCCTTCCCGAGCAGGAGGAGGAGCCTCACATCGTCAACGGCAACATGTCTCGCGTGGAAACGGAGCGTCTGCCGCAGGTTATTTGTTGTTCGGAGGTAATCGTCTCACTCGTCTGTGCTCTCTGGATGAAGATCTGCTCTCTCTGCACGTCTCTCTAGTCGCTGTTAAAGGATAAATTAATCAGCTCGCGTTCAAACATCCCTCATTTCATCCTCTTACACCTTTAAGTTGATTTTATATTCCACCTTACTGCTACACACACACACACACACACACACACACACAGTTGTAATGAGTGTTTGTGGCAGTGGGTGTGTCAGTGAAGCTGATGCGTGTGCAAATATATATATCATTGTGTTGCATGTGTGTGTGTATTTTTGCATGTTGGTGTGTTATTTATTCGAGCAGTGATTCTCTACACTGACATGTTGTGTAGTTATGAATCATCAGCTGTCATTGTGATACAGTACACATCACCATTCACTGACATGTATAACAATAACACAACTACATCAAAAATAAACCCACACATGAGTCAATCTATACCATCTGATTCATGTGTATCACAACAGTCTTGTGAATGAACACAATTGTGATGTGTGATTGTATCACATCAGCCCTGTGTGTGTATTAGCGCTACCAAAGATCACAACAACCAAAAGTATTTGTTGTAATGAGTTTGTTGTTTTTGGGCTGGTCTCGCATGTGTTATATCAGTTGATTTCGCACATTATGTTTGTGTGTTTGAATGCCTGCTGTATAGAAGAGTTTGTGTGTGTTTGTGTTGTTATTAACTGTTGTGTATCTCTCTAGCCTCCTGTGGTGAAGACTGAGATGGTCACAATTTCAGATACGTTTGCTGCTCAGAAGACTGAGATCTCCACTAAAGAGGTTCCTATAGTTCACACAGAAACCAAAACCATCACGTATGAAGCTGCTCAGGTGAGACTTTCACTCGTCCTGTCATGAGAACTCAAGAAATCTGCCGTCTGTGAGATACAGAGATACAGATGGATCTGTGAGATCTCTGAGCTGATGGATTATTTGTCACGTCTGATTGCACACAGCAGACAGATGATGATGTAATGGATCTCTCTCTCTCTCTCTCTCTCTCTCTCTCTCTCTCTCTCTCTCTCTCTCTCTCTCTCTCTCTCTCTCTCTCTCTCTCTCTCTCTCTCTCTCTCTCTCTCTGACATCATCAGACACATGTCATCTGTATAGAGTATGATGTCATGAGAAACTCTCTGTAAACTCCTTCACTTGAGTTTCTACAGAGAATCATGTACTGAATAACACTGTTCATGCACTGTGATGTAGTTTAATCTGTGTGTGTGTGATTGACAGTTGGATGGGAATGGAGATGGAGAGCCTGGTGTACTGATGACAGCTCAAACCATCACCTCTGACACACATCACACACATACCACATCACAGGTAACACACCACACACATACCACACACATCATCACACAAGGTAACACACACACACACATCATCACACACACATCACACATCACACACACACACACACACACACACACATCACACACACACATCACACACACATCACATACACACACACATCACAAAGGTAACACACACATCACACACATCACAAAGGTAACACACACACACACACACATCACGCATCACACACACACACATCACAAAGGTAACACACACATCACACACACATCACACACACATCACACACACATCACACACACATCACACATCACACACACACACATCACACACACACATCACACACACACACACACACACACACACACACACATCACACACATCACACATCACACACACACACATCACAAAGGTAACACACACACACACACATCACACACACACATCACACACACACACACATCACACACACACATCACAAAGGTAACACACACACATCACACACACACATCACACACACACACACACACACAACACACACACACACACACATCACACATCACACTACACACACACACACACATCACATCACAAAGCACACACATCGTACACACACACAACACACACATCACAGTAGCACATCACACACACACACACACACATCACACACATCACAACACACACACACACACATCACAAAGGTAACACAACACACACATCACACACACAACAGTATATAAATATAGTAAACAGTGAGTATTGTTACTATACACAACACATGTCACATTTTAAAATTCCAGATAAACGTACGAAACATCTTCCCTTGAAGAAGTCAGACTTAAGAGCGCTGTGAAGTTATTCTAACTTGAAGATCTTTGTGTTAGTCCAGTGTTGAGAAGTGTGTTATTTAGAATCTGTTCTATTTATAACATTTGTGTATTGTGGCTCACGTGATGTCATGTTGTTTGATTGACAGACACTAAAGGGAGGACTGTCAGAAACACGCATCGAGAAACGCATCGTCATCACCGGAGACTCTGACATCGACCACGATCAGGTGTGACACATCACTGTTTACATCATAATACACACAGACAGATGTGTGACATTAAAGCCGTCTGCTGTTCATGTGTGTGTGTGTGTGTGTATCATGACTCAGATGGGATTTCTGATAGGTCATGCAGCTGGTTTCCATAGTGATATGACATTTGTCATCATCTCAGACGTGTGTTTTCATCTCATCTGTGTGTATTCATTCAGTCATTCCTTCATGTTGAGTTGTTTATCATTTGTTTTGGTTTTTGTTTTGCGTGTGTTGTTTACTGTGGGCGGGGTCAGGCTTTGGCCCAGGCTATAAAGGAGGCCAAAGAGCAGCACCCTGACATGTCCGTCACTCGTGTGGTCGTCCACAAAGAGACTGAACTCGCTGAAGATGATGACTGACAGACAGGTAAGCACACGGCGACCCTTGCCATGACAACAAGCTCTGCTCTTGACGACCGTCTCCTCCTGCTCCGTCCTGATGACCTCCTTCACATTTCTCCTCATTCATTTCTTTTGCTTCTTATTCATCTTCACTCTTCACTTTGTGTTTCTTTCGATCTGTCGTCTTTCATGTTGCACAAAACCACACGTGACGCGTGTGAAAATATGTCAAGTGTTGAGGAGGGTTTCCCAGAGTCAAAAGTACAGTGCGAGTTTAAATGAATGAAAAATGTTTGAGCGGGTGTTTGGCAGTGTTGAGCTAGAATTAAAGAAAGAATAATCTGGTCTTTTCTTCAGAGCTCCTCCTGACTCATCACAAGACAACAGAAACATCTTTACTCTGATGATTGTTGGATCTTACAGTAGTTTTGTGAGTTTTGCAGGGAACGGCACAGGTCGGCTCGGTCCGGTTCGGTTTGTTTTTCCCTTGCATTTTAGTACACCGACTGCCCTGATCGAATACGATACAAACAAACACAGGAGCAATGGAAGATATAACATGCTGGAAAATTAATGCCAAAAGAAAGAAGCCGCACAACTAATGCTCACGTGCAGATAGAAATGAATTCTGTGAGAGGATAACAGAACATTTAACTGATGTGAGGAAAGGGTTAAACTCTCACACGTGTATCTGCATATACAGTAGTGTATTATTGTGCATTATACTAATTAAATCAATTGAAATGGTAAAGTAACCAATGACATTTAAGATTACACAAAAAAGAGAATGCGTGCACAGGGAGAGCCAATCAGATTGAAGATCTCTACAGAAGTGTTGTGTACAGTAGAATATAATGTACGTGATGTAGTGTTGGGTGGGTGAGAGATCATGACTTTACTGGGGTGGACGGTCACTCTTTAACATGATTTCAGTTTCCATGGTAACAGACTGTTCAGGATTATAATTCTCTCTCTCTCGGCTCATAGTGTTTCTATAGAAAGGTGTTTGTGTACATGTCATCACTAAAACTGATTTGATCTCGTGCTTGTTAATATAAATAAATAAACTATCAATTATTTAAGGCTTATTTATGAAATGTTTCAGTTTTCCCTGTGATGTCATAGAAGAACCATTTCACATTTTTATAACTCATAGTCCTTTTCTTCCACTACAGAGAACCTTTTGTGAATGAGAAAGTTTCTGTGGATGTTAAAGGTTCTTTAAAATGGTTCTTGTCAACACTGTAATAAACACAAAGAGAGTCATTCACACACAAAAAATGATTAAAAGGATTCTTGGAGTACAGAATAAAAGTCTCTCTGTTTTAAATGAAAACCTCTTTGCACATGCTGATCGTGATATATTGAAGTCATCTCTTGTGTTGTTGACAGAGCTGAAGTTCATCCATTCATCTGATGACAGCGACGGGTCTAACGAGAGCTCTGATCTTCTGATCCTGCATCCGAACATCATCATCATCATTCTCTTTCATTCAGAACCACTTCACTAACATTTGTAGCATTTTATTACTTTTACTCTTTCTTTTATCTCTTTCCTCAAGCGATTGTCCTGAACATTTACATTTATAAAGAGCAGATTGATTTTATTTTTATTGTATAAAGGTAGTCCTTCACATTCCTAGTAGATGAAATGAGTTTTAATATGAGCATGTGAAGTCCATACAGAAGCGATTGATTTTCATGATGTCATGACGTGTTTGTAAGGGACCAGCACAGGACACATTCCAGTGATGGGAGGAGCTCCAGTAACAGACTACCTCTCAGAAAAACAACACACGAGACATCAGAAACCTCGGCAGCTCCTTTGATTTCTAAACCTTTTCTGGCACCAGTAATCTGATCAATATGTTTGTAGCAAACCTGTTTCTCTCCTGATCTGTAAGCGGAGGATTTTCAATATTTCTGCTCTTGGCTGTAGATTGAGGCCTGTGCTGATTCTTCATCATCATCATCTTCAGGCATCATGTGTATAGCAGCAGCTCATCTTAGAATCCCTCTTTGTTTGTTTTTTAAGCAGCTTTTGATGATCTGTAATGTTTTTATGCTCCACCTGTTGTGTAACACTCTTTAAATAAAAGTTTGTTTATTCTCTAATATTGTGATGTGCTTGTTTACCAATCGCTGCATTTCACCTTTTTTGTGTGTAATGTGATAAAACGTGATCTTATAAATCTGTTGATCTGAAGGCATTTTTGCTTTTTATTGTTGTCTAGTGATGATTACAATACACAACAACAGCTTTTCTTTTGGGTCATCAGAGGATTGAAACATTCTGGAGGTTATAGACATGTAAAGCAGAAGATAATCATTTGATGTGATATAACTGGAGTACAGGGTTATGAGAGATCTCTGAACGGTTGTCAGGAGGATTATCTTGTGAGAAAACACTTCACTGTGTCTGTTTACTGTCTGCAGTTCAATAGCTAATAAGTCTCTGAATTTAAAAGAAATGATGATCAAATATTTTGTAATACAGTATATTGTATATAAAATGGTCATTAAAGATGAAGTATAGATCACATATTGCGTTCAGTTTAAAGAATGTTTCTCACCTTCATGATGTGATTTATCATGTGAGATGATGTTTGCTGTTTGTTGCAGATATGCATGAAATCATAATTCCACTGTCATAGAAGAAGAATACAAAATAATAATAATAATATAAAAAATCTAATGTAAAATTCATGGCAACAACATTATTCCTTCATTCGGTCTCATTGGTAGTTCAGAAGTAATTTTGGCTGATTTTTTCTTATTTTGATAACTGATGTTGATAGAAAAAAATCTCAGAATTGATGTAAAGCAGCACCAGTTTTAAATTGTGAACATTAATTATTAATTCCTCTCATTGGAGCAATACAGTAATATGTGCTGAATAATTCATATGCTTCACAATCATTGACGGTGATAGTGGTGATGTTTCTGAACTTTGTATTTGTGTCTTCTGATAAATTGTGAGAAACTGCAGGATTTCATGAGTTTTTACAGATACAGTAATCTTCTGTTGTGATAGACTGTAAACTGTAATAAACTGTAAAGTGTTTTTTTAGAAAAGCCTAGTAATGTTAAAGATGCATGATGTCATCAGTTCATGTGCTCTGCTGTGTTCACATCATCAGATCTGGATTCTCACACTGTATTTTACTGGATGTCTCTACAGTCATCTGTTTCACGTGTGTACTCTGTGTCCTGCTCTTCTTCTGGGACCATAACACAGTTGAAAAGCTGTTTCTCGAGGGTCCGGTGCCACGGCTAACTCTTCCTCCACTGAGAGAGAGAGAGAGATTGACATATAAACTTTCATCTTGATTTTCTCTGAACAGATTATCATCTGAAGAGCATGATCGGTTTCATTACTGCCCACATGAATATCATGCAGAATGGTGTTGAGTGGGTAACATGCACAAGATACGTGTCTGTCACAGCATTACATTTAATGTCAATACCACATGGGCTAAAATACAGGTTTGAAGTGGGTTTGTCCACTCTTTCCATGCTGGCCAAATGCCGTACCATTGATCTATGTGGGTTTTGACTGGGTCCAATCTTACTGAGATTAATAAAGGAAAAGAAATACAACAATGATGCATTAATACTGATACACCTTGAATAATTTCTTAAAGATCTAAATATCTGTTGTCCAAGAAATGTGATCTGGTCATATTCAGTTCAGTTCAGGTTTATTTGTATAGTGCCTTTTACAGTGTTTCATCGTTTCAAAGCAGCTTTACAGAGAAAAAAACAACAGTAACAATGTAAAAATGAATCAATGTTAACAGAATCTACAGAACCCTGAGCTAATCTAATAACAGTAATCTACTGTGACACAGAACACGTCATATAGATCATTCATAAAACACACAGATCACTTTAGAACATCACAAAACAATCTGCTCAAAGAAACACCAAAGCCAATGCACCATCAGCAGTTCCCAAATCAGTTTCCTTTGTTGTTAAATAACTCTTTCTTGACCCGTTTCTATCTGCTAAACTTTTGGAATCACATCCTCTCTGAGGAAACAACTCAATCTTTCATTGTGTGAGAATTCTTCAATGAAAACCAGATACTTTCTGAATGTTTGTCAATAATGAATGTGTTTGTCTTCTCTTCAGTCTTCTGAAGATCTTTTACCTTGCTGAAGTTCCCAGCTGAGCGCTGTGATGATGAGCAGCAGTAAAGCCGTCACAGGTAAGAAGATTCCTGTCCACAGGAACCATCCTGGAATCTCATTCATGAATCCAGTCAGCGTGGACATGAATCCTGCCGTCCGTCTGTCCGTCTGCAGCTGAACTTTGAGCTCAAAGCTTAAATCTGCTGGTTAATACTTCACTGTATGACCTCTGAACCTCTGCTGTAAACAAAAGAGACGCTGTTTTCTGTTTCTCATAACAAAGAGAAATGTAAGTCATGATTACTCTCTCTTAAACAACATTCACTGTCTTTCTCTTTGTTCTTTATTAATTGCATCTGAAAGTTTTCTTTGTACACTGTCACATTCTGATTGATAATGAGTGAATTTCTTTCAGCTGATGTTACTGATGACGCCAACAATCATTCTGAGATGATTTTCTAGGTAACTATACATGACTATATACAGGACAACCGGCTTGTAATTTCTGAATTCAAATGTATTTTAATGTTTTGTTCAATTGACTATTAGACAACAAGTCTTTTAATCTTTGAATATGATCAAAGAAGAGAAACAGAAGAAGTTTAAAATGGAATAACTCTGTTAAAGAAAGTTTTGGGTTTAATAAATGCCAAGTGCTATAACTATATAATATATATATATAATGTATAAGCATATAATGGACAGTGTAGTCTATTAAACCTTAATCAGTGTTTTTAAAAACGCTTTCCAGGTTTTCAACACTAGTTTGGATTTAACATAATGAAAGCAAAGATAATATGTGATTTATGTGTTTTTGTGAGATTTCTACAAAACAATCATCCTTTTATAATGTAATTATCATTCGGTGAAATGCAGTTGTATGTAAATATGCTTGTGTTCAATATTCACTGATGTTATATTCATAACATATTCATCATGCTGTCTAACTGTGATAAAACAAGATCTATAATTCTGTCTAATGGAAAATATCATCAAACACTTCTCATAATATGATAACAGACTTTAATAGTGATCACAGAACAAGCAGGAAAATACACCATTCACTACATTTTAAACCCCAAATATATTCTTAATTTAAGACTCTTAATATTAATAGGGTCTTATGTGATCGTAAAGATGAAAATGACACAATTTTTGATTCTAAATCAGACTTAAATGTTAAATGTAGTTTTTTAATAGAGAGGCAACTGTTTACAATTATGTGTCATTTGTTTCAATTAAATGAACGATTAGAGATTAATTAGAAGCAGAAATAAAGTTATTTTAAGTTGCTATTAGGTGAAATTAAAGACTTATTCGTTTATCTGCAAGAAGATGTGCAAAAACTAGAAAATGAAGGTCTAAACCTTCAAACGACCAGTTGAGGAAATGTGTGAACAATATTAGGAATGAATGATGTCACATGGTCACACACAAAACGTGTGTGTGTGCTGTGTGTGCGTGTGTGTGTGTGTGTGGGTGTGTGTGTGTGTGTGTGTGTGTGTGTGTGTGTGTGTGTGGGTGTGTGTGTGTGTGTGTGTGTGTGTGTGTGTGTGTGTGTGTGTGTGTGTGTGTGTGTGTGTGTGTGTGTGTGTGTGTGTCTTTATCCCAGAGGATCTCATTACTGCATTTGTCTGTCTAGAGGCTAAATAGCTTTATTGGCATGATGAAAGAAATCTTTACATTGCCAAAGCACTGGCAACATTATACAAACAATTTTACATAAAACTTTACGACATATACACAAATTATAGTATAAAAATAAAGAAAAACATAAAGCCTCAATTAATTATCTACATAAAAAACATTTTAAAATCATTTTAGAAGAGAAGAAAGCATCAGGAATGTACTTTGAATCCAGAATTCATACATTTTCCTAAGCTGTGTAAATTTGGACAAATTTCAATTACATAGTAATTATTCTACATCATTGTTTTGGGTAGCTAAATAATTGTCAAAAGTATTTATTGGCTGCATAAGTTGTTTATTTGTACAGTATAATGATATTTTCTGTGCCAGCATCTGTCCTGCTTGTATTTCATGTTGATGATGTCATTAGTTCTGAAGTGACCAGTAACACTTTGGTACAGATCCATTGAGTTTAGAGGACTTGATATGATAAATGCAGTCGCTGTTGTTGTTCATGAAATAAATGAGCTCTCCTTTATAATCTTTATTATAATGAAGGTCAGACATGGATGTTAAAGGGCTCATATGATGGTTTTAAAAAAGAACATTATTTTGTGTATTTGGTATAATGTGTTAACATGCTCCTCTCTGCCCCGCCGTTCTGAAACGTGTGGATTTTTAATGGAATCGTGGATTTGAGTGGAATTTGTTTGGATGTACTGTGAATAAAACCTTTGACCCGAATGATTTTTCCTCTCAGTAACTGATTACAGGTTTTCATATTAAACGACACTGAACTGAGAATGAAGCGTTTGTTTACTCGTTTATTTTCTGTTATAAATATTGTTACAGTAATTTGTTGTATTAAAATAGAAGATGTGCTGAAAATCTGATGTTGTTGGATTGAGTTGTCATGGAAACAGTGATGCTGGTGGACAGCATCATTATGAATGATAATGACTCTTCATGAAATCTCTGTGTAAAGGTTACAGTAAAGCACAGACACAAACACACATCTCATTATTCTCTGAAATGCTCTTTCATATAGATCAAGTCACTTCTCACTTTAATGGCATTACATCTCAGCATGCAGCACATGACACAGGTTCTTCATCAACACATGTTTATTTGATCAGAGTAATGTTGATTCATGTCACTGACATGTACTGTTTTTATATTACAGGTCTTTGAACTGTCTAAGAGTCTTTAAAAAGACCATATCTTCTCAGTGTATATCTGCTGGATCACATCTTCTGGAGAGATGAATGAGAACTCATTGACTGCTGGCTTTAGGTAAGACAAACTCTTTACAGCACAGGGGTTGTTGTTGTCTCTCTACAGATTAACAATCTCACAGTCATTTAATGTCTGGATGTGTTTATGATGCACTTGAACTTTATCAACAGACAATAAGAAATCATCGAGAATGACACATGGAGGTCAGCACAGATGATCTTCATCTCTTTCATGCTGATGGTAGAAGAGCATTAAAATGACATTAGCTCTCTCTGTGATTATCTTTGATTCATTTCCTCCTCTGTTTCATGAAGATCAGCTGATGCTCACATACGACAGTAGAAGATGATAAATTACTGAATGATCATCTTTCATCTCTGGGATATATTTCATGAACATTGACTCTAAAGGGGATTTTCACTGAGCACATTTAGACATTCCAATTTTCTCCATATAACAAAACTTAATGTTAATAAAGCATCAATATAACACTGTCAACATGATGTATTAAGTTTATGCATGATTATACAAATGACAAATTTGAGCGATGACATTTTTAATGGAACAAGAAGTTACAGTTACAGAAAAAACTGAACATATATGAAACTAAAGCTGTAATTGATCAAGCAAAAGTGACAGTAAGTTTAAATGTAAATGTAGAAATCAGCTGATCATTTGAACACACAGGTTACTGTATTATTGATTTTCTGTTGTTGTCATGGCAACAGAGCGCAGATGTCTTTACACAAATGAATGACAGTTTCACATTTGCAGTAATTCTAACAGAACTGTCAATCAGAATTAAGAGTTCAATAAACTACAGGAAGTTTTAGCAGGACAAAGCAGAACATTACAAACTGTATGTGCAGGAGACTTAGATTTTTGTTTGTCAAGTTAAAGCTGCTCTTAAAACTTCACATGAACTGTAAACTTATCTCTCAAATCTGATTGGTTGATTGGAATGTCAACAATGATGTTGACTCAAGAACATCTCCCAGTTAAAGCGACTCCAGGATTATTAAACACAGATTATGTGATTTCAGTCTTTGACAGATAAAGTTTGATGTTGAAAGTGGTTTGCTTTTGGAAACAGACTCTGAAGTCATTTCTGTTGTTATTATTTGAACTGTAAATGTGAAGGAGGCGACTGAAGAGATCATGTCTTTTGCTCTTTATGTATTCTGTTTTTCCATTCACAGACCGCTGCCATAATAAGAGATCAATCAGACATTTATTATAGACATTTCTGTCAAATACAGACAGAAGTACCGCTGAAGTTCACTGCGGTTTTAAACACTACATCAATCTTTTACTCTTAGATGACAGACGGATAATAAATGAACTCTCATTAGGATTTCTTTAGAGACTGAAGAGGCTGATTTAAACGCATGAAATCTATCAGCTGTTTTCATCTGTGAACATGTCAGTTAGACCTAAAGATAAACCAAGATCTGTGCTTTTTCTTTTCTTTTCTTACACATAAAAACAGATTATGAAGCTAAAGGTTTAAACTCTCTGTGTGTCTATAAAACATTAGCTCAACCTCTGGACCCTTTTGACACTTCTGTGTTTATAAAGCAAAAATTATCCTAACTGAGATCAGAACAGCGAGACAGTGTTCAATAAATAAACTTGAGCTTTTCTCTGTCTGAGCTGAATCAGAAATCAGAGAAAATCCTCTCTCTTCTGTTCGGATGAATCTTCTTTTCTCAACAGATTGTGTTTAGATGAACAGCATTCAGTTCTGGTTATTGATGATGATTAATCTCATCATGACGTGTTTATTTGATTGTTGTGTTTGTGCTTCTGCCCTGCCAGCGACCGTCTAACACGCGTCAGAACCATAAAAATTCATGAAAGGGGAATGAGGTGTAATAATTTCATGTAGTTGGGCATATAATCTCAAGGTGGGTAATTGGCAATTAATCCTCCGTTCATCAGAAGTATCTGGAGGTGTGAGTGGAGGGCTGCAGGGTGATGTCTGGCAGCGTCTCCATGGAAACAAAGATGCGGAAAAAACAGTCATGTGTAGAACCACAAATCCTTCTTT
>CM032807.1:16455505-16473005 GCA_019155185.1 Beaufortia kweichowensis
CCAATCACAACGCCCCCATCTCCGAATTCTGATCACCACCACCTGACCGCTATCACCACACGTATAAAGGACACTCACCCCTACTCAGTCACCGCCCAGTCTAAACTTTTTGTTACCCGGACTCTTACCTGTGTGTGTTACTCTAACTGCCAGTGGATTCATCTTCGCCTCTCATCTTCTTCATCGATCTTCGCTCTTCTGTGTTCCCATCTACTCATCGGCTCTTTCAAGGACAGTATTCATTTAAGTTACATTCCTGTTTTGAGTTATCCATTTGTGTTTGTTTTCATTAAAGATACCTTTGTTTTGCATCCGCTGACTCCGTCCCTTCTGTTCGGTGACAGAAGACTGGACCACCAACATAATGAGTCAGTCGGATGCTTTCCGGGATTTATTTGAAGCGGCTCGTCAAGCCTTCCACGAGCGCTCCACCACCACTCCCACCGCACCTAGCACTACCGCCAACACTCCTCCCTCTCCGGGTGGTGATCAGCGAGTCCCATGGCTCCAACCAGCCTCTTCTCTGAATGCAACGGGCGGAGGATTGCAGCGGGTTTTTGTTGCAGTGCTCTCGCCATCGAGATGCAGCCTCACCTGTACACCACTGAACGCCTCAAAGTCGGGCTACGCCATCCAACATTTATCCGTAAAGGCTTCCAATGGGCGACCCTCTTGGATTCAAGAACATCCCATAACACTCTCTCTGTCCAGTTTTATGAATCATTTTCAGAGATGTCTTTGGTAAACCCGCTTGGGACGCCTCCGTGGAAGTGAACAACTGTATCAGCTGAAACAAGGGTGCAGCCCATCAACGAGTATGCGATTACAATTTCAGGACTCTGGCTTCCAAAAGCGGCTGGAACGAAGGGAAGCTGTTTCACTGCATATCGCCAAGGCTTGAATCCCCAGGTGAGGTTGCAACTGGCCACATATGATGATGATATGGATCTCAATCAATTTATTCAGCTATCCATCCGAACGGCCACTCGTATCCAACTGTGTCACGAAGTCTCAACCTGGAAAACCCGCTCGCTGCCTTCCTCCGCTCAGCCAGCTACAGTCAGCCTCCAGAACCAGCCAAGAGCCTATGCAAATCGACACTTCTAGACTGTCCTTCTCAGAACGCCATCGCTGGGCTTGGCGAATCAGCTCTGCTCTTTACTATGGAGGTCCGGGGCACGCCATCTCAGCGTGCCCTGCCTCACCAGCACGGCAAATGGTGAGTGCAGCCATTCCCAATAGTGAAAATCTAAAACCTCTTACCACTATTGTATCCCTTTACTGCCTTCTCTACCTCCTTTTCAGTTTCCTCGCCTCTCCTCGACTGGTCGGCCGGGCAACTTCATCTCTGGCTCCTCTGCCGGGCAACTCAAACTCAAGACGTCCGTTATACCCACCTCGCACTCAAATCTGCTCCATAACGGGATCCCCAGTTAGCCGGGCTCGGTGACATCGGAGGGCTGAATCCATCAGCCTCACCGTAGGGGTGTTACACTCTGAAGTGATTTCCTGCTGGTTCTGGAGGATTCCACCGCTGACGAAGTTCTTGGGCTTCCTTGGTTAGAGAAGCACCATCCTATCTCCTCCTGAGAACTGGTGAAGTCCTGAAGTGGAAGCACTCATTGTTTTCAAACCTGTCTCTTGTCACACGCCCGGTGGTCCAGCTCCAAGTGACAACACTGAACTTCCCCTATGCTCCACATCCGTTTGGAAAGCCCCATGGGAGAGGAGGTCAGTGGACATTCCAGAAGACTACGCCACTTCAGTGACGTGTTCTGCCCCAGGAGAGCCTCCCAATTACCTCCACATCGCCATGGGACTGTGCGAGTCGATCTGTTTCCGGGTGAGCCAGTGCCAAAGGACGATCTATCCCTCTTTCCATCCCGGAGGAGAAGGCCATGGAGGATTACATTCTGGAGGCTAGCCCAAGGTTACATTCGTCCATCTACTTCCCCTGCTGCTTCGAGTTTCTTCTTGTGGCCAAGAAAGACGGTGACGGACTTCACCCTGCATAGATTACAGAGCCCTCAACAAGATTACAGTAAAGTTCAGGTATCCCCTTCCTCTCGCCCCAGCCGCATTGGAACAGCTCCGAGGTGCCACTATCTTCACCAAGTTGGACCTCCAAGAGCTTTACAACCTCATTCAATTCAGTGAAGGGGATGAATGGAAAACCGCCTTCGTCACATCCACTGGACACTACTTAATACCTGGTCATGCCGTATGGACTGGCCAACGCTTCCTCCGCCTTCCAAGACTTTATCCATGAGGTGCTCCTGGAGTTTCTTCATAAATCTGTACTGTGTATATTGATGACATCCTGATCTACTCCCGGGTTTGGCCAACATCGCCAACACGTAGCAGAGAGGTCCTAGAACGCCTGAGGGAGTATCAGCTCTTCCTCAAGGCTGAGAAATGCTCCTTCCATCTACCCCTCAGTGCAGTTCCTTGGTTATAACATCAACAGTAGTGGCATCCAAATGGACGAGAGAGGAAAGTCACTGCCATCACCTCTTGGCCCACTCCTACCACCATCAAAGAACTCCAGCTTTCTTGGGCTTCATAACCCACCGGGCCGGTTCATCAGTAACTTCAGTTCCATTGCCCATCCTCTCACTAACCTGCTGAAGGGAGCACCCAAGCATCTCCCCTGGACACCAGCCGCTGCAAAGCCTTTCAGGGGTTGAAGGACGCCTTTGTAACTGCTCCTCTCCTAGTTCATCCTGATCCCAGTAAGCCCTTCATCGTGAGAAATTAAGGCCTCAGCTACTGGAGTAGGAGCAGTATTGTCTCAGCAGCAGGGGGAACCCTAGTCAGCCTCCCACCCATGTGCCTTCTTCTCCCGCAAGAACTCAGCCCGCGGGAAGCCAACTACGATATCGGAAACAGAGAACTCTCTTGCCATCAAGCTTGCCCTGAAGAATGGGAGACATTGGCTCGAGGGAGCTCATCACCCCTTCCAGGTATTCACCGACCATAAGAACCTAGAATATATCCGTGCTAAACGCCTTAACTCCCAGACAGGCCAGATGGGCCCTATTCTTCACCCTCGGGTTCGACTTCTCCATCTCTTATCGCCCTGGTTCCAAGAATTCAAAAAGCTGATGCTCTGTCACGTATCCACTCATCCCTAGAGAGTAACGAGGTCCTCGAACCCATTGTTCCTGAACCACTGGTCGTAAGTCCCATCACTTGGGAAGAAGAGACACTCCCTCGCCAATGCTCCACCTCAAGCTCCGTCTGGCTGCCCACCTGGATTACAATATCTCCTGCCAGCTCGGCCAGCTGCATTACCTCCATCATCCACATGACTCACTCGTCAGCCTGGCACTGGCCACCCAGGGGCCAATGAGACTCTCGCTCCTGAAGGCACGCTTCTGGTGGCCCAACATGGCCTTGTGCCGACGCCAGAAGATAATGCAAGGGGTTGCCAGGAGTGTGTGAGCCAAGGTCCCTCGCCCACCTACCTGCTGTGTAAGCTCCACCCGCTGCCCGCTCCTAACCGCCTCCCTGGTCACACTCCTGGGGTGGACTTCATCACTGACCTACCCCCTCCAATAACTGTACATGTATCTTCATCGTAGTAGACAGATTCTCCAAATCCTGTAGATTAATACCTTTGAGAGGTTTGCCCACGGCCATGACGCACTGCTGAGACTCTCTTCAATCATGTGTTCAGGTAACTTTGGTATTCCAGAAGATATTGTGTCAGACAGAGGTCCACAGTTTATCTCTCACGTGTATGGAAAGCATTCTTCTCCCTCCTAGGTGTGACCATCAGTCTGTCATCTGGGTACCATCCTCAAACCAACGGGCAGACGGAAAGAAAGGTCCAGGAGATCAGCAGGTATTTACGGACCTACTGCAGTGACCAGCAGGACTCCTGGAGCCAGTATCTCGCTGGGCAGAATATGCCCAGAACTCCCTTCGCCAGCCCTCTACTAATCTTACTCCTTTCCAGTGTGTCCTGGGGTACCACCCCCTATGTTCCCTTGGTCAGGTGAACCTTCAGATGTCCCAGCCGTGGATTACTGGTTCCGCAGAGCTGCAGAGAGTCTGGGACTCAGCTCATCACCACCTCCAACGTGCAGTGAATCGACGCAGGCTGACAGCCAACCTTCGGCGCTGATGATGCTCCTGTCTACCAACCAGGGTGCAAAGGTATGGCTGTCCACCAGAGATATTCCGCTCTGCCTGCCCTGTCAAAGCTGAGTCCCCCATTCATTGGTCCCTTTTCCATCATCCAACAAATCAACCCTGTCACCTACAAGCTCCGCTTACCGGCTGAGTACCGCATACACCCTACTTTTCACTTGTCCCTATTAAAACTCTCACCATCCCTCTGTTCTTCCCTCCACAGAGCCTGGCGTGGAACCCTCTCCCTTTGGTACTGGGGAAGAAGGGACAGTATATGCGGTCAAAGACATCCTGGACTCCTCACGCCGTGGTGGGAGGTTGGAGTACCTAGTTGGACTGGGAGGGCTACTGGCCTGAGGAGCGGTCATGGGTTCCACGAGATGACAT
The DNA here is from genome assembly GCA_019155185.1 of Beaufortia kweichowensis. Taxonomy (NCBI): domain Eukaryota; kingdom Metazoa; phylum Chordata; class Actinopteri; order Cypriniformes; family Gastromyzontidae; genus Beaufortia; species Beaufortia kweichowensis. The sequence continues at coordinate 16,460,030 of CM032807.1, forward strand.
ACTTGATCCGGCCTTGCTACACACCTTCCACTCTCTGCACTCCCTGACAGACCGCCCCTCGTGGAAGAGGACGCACCACCGCGGCGCCGGGGTCCCCGCCTCTGGAGCGGGCCGGGGGGAGGAGGGTACTGTTACGGATCGCGCCAGGCTCGCCAAGCACTCACCACAACGCACCCAATCACAACGCTCCCATCTCCGAATTCTGATCACCACCACCTGACCGTCATCACCACACATGTGTATAAAGGACACTCACCCCTACCAGTCACCGGCCCAGTCTAAACTTTTGTTACCCGGACTCTTACCTGTGTGTTACTCTAACTGCCAGTGGATTCATCTTCGTCTCATCTTCTTCATCGTCTTCTCGTCTTCTGTGTTCCCATCTACTCATCGGCTCTTTCAAGGACAGTATTCATTTAAGTTACATTCCTGTTTTGAGTTATCCATTTGTGTTTGTTTTCATTAAAGATACCTTTGTTTTGCATCCGCTGACTCCGTCCCTTCTGTTCGGTGACAATAACAGAGCAGATATCTTTATTAATGATGATGCTCAACACTCCCTCGTTTCCATGCATGTCACATGACCTCCACCCCTGCATCTCCACTAAACCTCCTACATCCAACATCATCCACATCACAAGCTGTCCTTCAGTATCTTTCCTGCAATAGTCTCTTGTTATTTACCAAATGAAGATGTTCAAAACCAGTTCAGGATTTTATGAGAGTTATTATAAGAAAAACATCATTTATGCACCTGTTACGGCTCTCTGACAGGGTGACGATTCACTCAATACTGAAGATGAGAAAGACGCCTCTTTACTTCACACTTTAATTTCATGCAGGATTATGTTTTAACAGCCAAAAAAAATCTAACGTGCATGACATGACTTTCTGAATGAACTCTCTTTCTCTCTTACTGATTACTGACATAAATACGCTACAACAAAAGAAGATCATTTAAAGAAAACTGGATCAGCTGAAAGATCTTGTGTGTGTGATATATTCAGACGTGCTTTTGCTGTGAAATATTCATATGCTGATGAAATATTCAGTGTGTGGCATGAGATAATCATGTGTCCTGTCCCGGGTCATATGAGCTATTTCTGTATATGAAAATATTGAAGCGTGGTTTCACACTTCTGTAACCGTGAAGGGATAAAATACAGTAACAGAAGATGAGACTAAATTAAATGACTATAAAATATTACAAAATGATTAGCTGGTTTCTATTCTATGTTGTAACATTTAAAGATCTTTCAAACCTCAAAAAGGATGAAATAAAAATTGTGAAGTTTCACTCTCTTCATTGTATGTAAATATTTTTCACCCATTTCTGTTTAGTTTACATTGTGTTTTCTTTAGCACTTCTATTAAACTGAGTGAACTTTAATAAACAGGTGTAGATTTATGAATTACACACACATATGATTAGAAACACTGATGAAGCTGTTGTGACGTGTCTTTGACATCATGTCAGTTGCTATGACAGCACATTAATCAAACACACAATACAACACAAATCATCTCTCCGCCGTCACTGGATGACTTCAGTGAAATTTTCATGAGGACAGTCTTTTTCAGTCGCTTATCAACATTTTTACGACAAATGAAATTATAACAATCAAAAGACATTTTTTAATGATTTGTTAAATAAGAAATGTGATTCACACGGAATAGAATATTTATAACATCTCAGAGAGACTCATCATCATCCAGTAATAATGTGTTATTGAAAGTATAGTTTAACATCTTAATGTCTTTCTTTTGTACAAGTGTATTTCCACACTTTTCATTTTCATTCATTTATATTTAATGTATTGCTTGTTTAATAATATGTTTTCTGTAAAGCTGCTTTGCATCAATAGAAATCTGAAATAAAACTAGTTCATGTTCTTCCAGATGGATCTTCTCTCTTACTCACAGATCTGAACACATGATGAAAGCTGTGCATCCCTCTTTAAAACCAACTGATGTAAGAAATGAATGTAAAACAGGACATAATCATCTGGAAAGATTGATTGATTTATTCTGATAAATTACACACTGAAAGGTTCTCTTTAAAAATATCACTGTGTCTTTTAAACAATAAATTATTTCAATCCCTCATAGTAAAACACGTAAACTGCTCCTGTCTGAACGTTAACAAATACAAACACATTTCAACACGTTTCTGTAATTGAATCAGTTCTACATATCAATACTTTCATTTAGCATTACTGCTCACTTTTTGTCCTCTTTCATCTCTATTTTTGGGAATACAAAAATGTCTGTAATTAAAAAAAGCTCACAACCGTGTCATGAATGAGATGAGTTGTTAAAATCTGGTCTCTGACGTTCCTCTCTTCAGACTGTTACTCATGAAGTCATCGTGCTCAAAACTCAAGTTATTATGAGATCTGGAGATCATCAGAAGCTTCTCTTTTTTCGTGTAGTCCTTCTTCACGGACGCCGGGGGAACTATGAGCCGGTCCATAGGGTCCTCTCTGTTCTCCAGTTTAGTGTATCCTTTACTGTTACTGCGGTCCAGTCGAGGCCAGCTGGGGTGTTTCCTCTGTTCCGGCTGGACGGTCAGCATCACGGGTCCTCTCTCTAAATCCAGAGATTTGGAATGAGCGGATAACACGTGAAGGGAGCTGTTGGATCCGAAGTCTTTGCGAGCCGCTCCGGGCGACAGGAATCTACCGCTGCCGGACGCGGGAGATGAAGCCGAGCTGTGCGGTTCTGTGGCGGAGTTGCTCCGGAGCAGCTGGGCGGCGGGAGGCTTGAAAGCTTTGGCGACGTCGGGGACGGGAACGGTTAACGATTCCATAGACTGAGGTCCGGAGCGGTCTCTGTTCTGCTCCAGATCCTCCGTGATGCTGTCCATGTCGGGCTCATCGATGACGCAGTTGTTGAGTTTGATGACGGGCAACGTGAAGGCGCTGAGGGAGGACGAAACGATGGAGCGTGTCTGGCATTTCTTCAGAGCGCCAAACTGACGAGCGCTTTCAGACCGGAGTCCAAATATAGATTCCGAGCGGTTGAAATAGGTAGGTGACAGCAGGCTTAACCCTCCTTTAGCTTCGCTCATCAGACCCTCCTCATCCTCAGCAGAGTTGGTCCTGTGGGAAAAGGTCACGAGCGTGTTAGCCGCCAGCCGTGAAGCAAACTGACCGTCCTGAGCGAAGGAACGGATCTCAGCGTCCCCGTAGGGACCCCCGTTCGCACACTTCTGCTCCTTGATCCGCAGGCTGTGAATGTCTATGACAGTGGAGTACATGTCTCTCATGTGGATGATCTTCGTCTCTCGATCTCTGTTCTCGTGTAAGATGGCATTAGCGCAGATAAAGATAAAGATCCCGATTCCCATGGTGAACGGACCCAACATCTTCATCTTCTCCGAATGCAGATGCTGCTCGAAGAACTGTCCTATAGAAGAGCCCGTCTGTTCTCTGGTGACTCGCGTGTCATTCGTGTAGATGATGTTCTCCGCTGCTTTCCGATGGTCTCTGTGAGGCCAGTATCCTAAAACGGCCATGGCAATGCCTGCCATGAGGATCAGAAGACCCAAAACCAGAAAAAACCCAGACGCCGAATACAGTCTGATCTTTCCTCTGACCACCACCACATCAGCTCGAGGTTTCCGCTTGGAGACTTTCTTCTGGGCTGCGTGCGTCGGGCTCTGAGCGGGCAGATGAAACTGAGAGCGAGAGGAATCTTGTCGTTTCAGTGCCGCCAGCCCTGTGATCACGCCTCCGGTCGCAATCATTGCTATGGCGATACAAGCCTGCAAAACAAACATATAAGTGAGATATTAGAGGTTTATTAAACACAAACATGACTCATCTTGTGTGTGTAATGCTATAGGAGCTGTGGTACATATCAGCATTATTGTCAAGAGGAAGAACCCAAACAGATGAAAACACACAGCGGCTCACAGGGTCTCGATTCATGTTCATAATGTTAATGTAATGGACAAAGTAAACACTAAAGCATTAGTCAACAATAACTGCCCGTGAATAAAACACAAGCTGGCCATGGGATTTCTGTACAGAGAGAAAACACTTATTACAAATCTACTGAAACGCTTTACACCAACAAAAAATGTTTTAAATGACAGAAATAAAAATGTCTAAATGAACACTTGTATTGTTTGGACTGATTTGCTTCTAAAGTCTAAAAAACAAGGTTCTGTAATATATCTTTAGAGATGTTAAAGCTTTACAAACTTTGGTGGTGTTCAATGTCGACATCTCTAAAAATGAGCATTTATCACATCGTTGCTGCTGTACAAAAGCCATTCAGAATATCAAGCGGCAGGATTTACAGATCTGCAGACAGAGATTAATCTACTCATCTCAACTTTATCATGTCTTTGTGATTCTCCTGCTAATATCTGTATGATTTCAGACCGAGTCCCGTCTGTAAAACATTAGTACAGCTGTTTAAAGAATCAAGACCATGTGTTATATGAAACACGCACATAATTGTGTTACACAAATGTTTAAAAAAGCAAAGAGACTATAATGAGACACTTACACATGCTGTTACTGATTACAGTTTAATGAAGGTTTTGCTCTCTTGTTCTTCTATGATCCTGATACAGATCGAGCAGTGAAACACAAAAACACTGTGATAATGAACGAGTCAGACGACTGAAGAGAAAGCAGGAGGTGCTGATTATATAAACAAACATGAGAAGAAAATCACACATTAGAAGATGTGTTTGTTGTTCTGAGATCGAGTCGTCACTAACTACAGCTTCATGGAAAGAGGATTGTACATGTTTACATCTGACAGACGCTTTTATCCAAAGACATTTACATTTGATGGGTTTGTGTGTTCTGATGTATGAGAGAATCAAAAGTGTGCAGGATTGAAGTACGAGACATCACACGTACCAAGTGTTTTTGGTGTAATCTCAGCTCTTCTGTCAGCCGTTTGTCATTGATTAAGAATGCAATAGAGTTGACAGACTATGAATGTGTGACTCGTATATTCATATCTGAATTTGCATACACCAAACACAGACCGTTCCGTCTCCAGTTTCTTCATTTATTTGTTATTAAAGTGTAGGAGAACACCAGAAACAGTGTTACGCAATCACCTTCAACACGCTGCCATGTGTGGATTTGTGAGGGAGGAAATCTGTATCACATCCAGACAACACAATATCTTCAGTGTCTGAATCCCTCATATAGATCGACATTAAACCCTGTCTGGAGAACACGCGTCCATGGTTTATTTCAACACATTTAATACCAAGCTTTCACTTACTTTGTTCTTGAAACGTTCAACATAAGAAAGCACTTCAGAGGAATCTGCATATGGATAATATATATATATATATATATTCTTTCTGGTGATTAACAGATTACTGGATAAATATATATATATATATATATGAGTACCCAGGATGTAGTGTAGACTCTCTGGGTGTGTTTTATACATTATGACGTCCAATTGACCTCTCAAAGATATGATTATTTTGATATATTTTAGTCACTATGATGAAAACAGCTCATAAATCACACTAAATGATGTTTATTTCAAAATACAAGATATAAAACAGTACAAAAGACATTACAGTATGTACAGTATAAAAGACATGATGTCTATGAAAAGACTCTTTATGTTACAGTCTGATGTGAATCTGATGTTTAACAAACCCAATGAACATTCTCTAGATCACAACACACATCTCAACACAACCACTGAAAACACAAAGACAACTCCATGCAAATGTCAATCTCATCACGAATAAATCCAGTTTTTCTCAAAGTTCTTCATCACACTGATAGTTCAGATGGTGTAAATCCTCATGTGAGGAAGTTTATAAGCATTAGTTTCTGTTTCCTCATAAATGAACACATGAAAATAAAATCACTATTTGATGTTCTTTCATCTCTTCTTCATTTGTTGGCTATTATTGCTTCTGCTTTGTGTGTTTTAATTCACAGAAATCCTACAAAACATGTTTCATCTCATAAACGTGTTCATTCATAACACATGTATATTTATATGTGTTTAAACAGATAACTCGTGTTATAGACTGATAATGTTCTCTGTTTTTACTGCACGCGTGATTATAAACCTTCACATTTCTGATGAATACACACCTGTATGATGAGATCACGCACGCGCGCGCGCGCACAGCTCCTGCTCTTTCACTCGCGCATTCCTCATTCACGGTTTCGGATCATGTCATAAGTACTTTATAAACGGGTTTGTCTTGTGATGTCATAATCCAGTTTAGAAGAGGTTTTCCGTATATCCGGAGAAAAAACTTCCCCGAGAGCGCGCGCGCGCATCCTCTCCATCTGAAACCGGACGCGCGCGCAGCCACGAGTTTCCCTTCACATAAACTTTGACATTTTGCTCCAAATGAAAATGTCTTAAAAACAAGGAGCCTTTGCTTTCTTTTCACTTTCTTTCGGCCAGTCTTGAGAGGAATGAGATGGAGATCATTCCCAGATGTGAGCTGTTATTCCGCTGATATGTGATGAATGTGATCCACAGATCTTCTCTTCTGTATATGATGGAGGTGATCAATAACAAACGGCGTGTTTTCTCCGCACGAGCTCCTCACAGGCGGAGGACTCCACAATCACGCGCAAATCCAACAGGAGGAGCGCGAGGCGAGCGCGAGCGCGGCTTTTATTCGTGCACGTGACGCTCTTCCAGATGACGCACATTGACAGCGCGTGCGTGTCTGAATTATTCATTAGTTTAGGATTATGAGATATTTCTTCAGAAAACTAACTCTGGGTTTATTAGTAAACATTTCTATTACTAGTGTTTGTTTTTACATTTCAAGCTGTTTATAAAGTATGCATATCTCTCTTTATTTTATTTAGACGATTTCATTATGATGTTTATTGGTCACAATAAGAGTTTCTTCATTTGTCACAGTAACATTATCACTGTCATTACTGAAAGCATTCAAATATAATGGTTTTATAGCATCACTGTGAAAAACCCTTTTCTTTAGGAGTATATAGTGTCAGATATTAATCTAATATCATTGAATCTGAAGAATATGGGTTTATAGTCTCATGATCACTCAGACTCATAGAGAGCATCTTCAGCATCTTCAACATCTTCAGCATCTTCAGCATCTTCAGCATCTTCAGGTTTAACTGAAGTGTGTTTAAATGTTTAAAGCAGAAATAACTGCAGTAGATGACAGCGGGTATGTAGATATGTATGGCATATTTCATCTATTTTCCAGTTAATTAGTCTGAGTCGAGCTGGCTGGTTAAATCAGAATATTTCTTGACAGTCTTTACAGTGAATGTGTTCTTTAGATTCTGCCCATTAGAGGAAATGCAGAAGGGAATTGAAGTATAACAGCAGTGATGAAATATTTCTGATTTTTCCACTAAGAAAAAACATCACAATTATACACTGTTAAATAGTTGTTGTTGCTATATTAAATATTGAAGTATATTCAAACTGACCGTACAAGTTTCAACTGTTTTTGACTTGACTAGTGATGAAGCGCTGTGATGATGAGGTCATATAAAAACATGTTTTACAGTATATCTGCTTTTCCGTCTGGGTTTTTGATATTACAAAACTACAAAAAATGTTTGTATTGAAACGTCAGGATGCAATAAAAATCCCCAAACTGTGCACACATGCATGAAGCATATGTATATTTTTGTTTTGGTAAGAAGACATGTGAATAAACTCTGATGGAAACACACTGATTGAAGAGTAAATGTAGTCAAATGTAAAACACTACAGATTGCTCAGGGTAACAGTGTTTATGCATACAATCATTTCTCATTCGATCTCTATCATTAATTTACACTCTTCAATCTCAGTTGTAATTATGAATGACAGTAATGATCTGTGTGTGTGTGGAGGGATTATTTCCCTCAGAGACCCTTCATCCATTGCCTGTAACACACACCTGTAATGCTCAAAGGTTCTCTGGGTTCCTAATGAATGTGACAGACAGCAGGAGTCACAGCTGGATAATGAGCTTCATTTGGAAATACAGAACTGATGACAAACACTGTGTTGTGCCTCTCAGAAAAGAATAAACAGAGGAAATCAAATGTGATTAAGAAGGTAAATATAAGATGACCAAACGAACCCTTTCTGTGTCACTGTGTTCTTTGTATAATGAAGAAATGGTTCTTTAGGCCATAAAAAGACAAGAAAGAAAATAGATATATAGAACCTATATAAACACTTTGACTAAATGTTTTTAAAGGAACCAAACGTGGTTCTTCTATGGCATCACTGTGAAGTGATCTATTTTCTGATATTTATCTACCGTCACTGAATCGGCAGGGGTCTGAAGAATATCGGGTTTACCAGATTACCAGGTTACATTTCTGCAAGAAATGTGCTTTTAATGACTTTAAAGTGTTAACAAGATGATAGACGGCAGTAAATAAAGTCTCATGATCACTCTAGACTGAATAAACACACAGAGATCTTCAGGTTTAATAGAAGCGTTTGATTCAGCTGACGGTACAGAACACAGACAGCGTAGGTGTCATGACTGTAGTCAAAGAGTCTCTAAAAATAGACATGTTCTTCTTTTAATGAGAGCTTTACTGCACATGCTCAGAGAAAAACTCCAGCTGGCATTGAGACAAGATTGGGGTTTTTCTAATCTCATTTCATTATTCATAAGAAAAGCCTGACGCTCGTACTGTGTCTGTTTCCAGTGAAGAAACGCTCAATGTGTATTATAGGAGTTCATTAATAGAACAGTTAGACAGAACACTTACTTCATGTTTTCTACTGCTCGAAAACTATGTGAATACCATTATGGGTCAAACTGACCAGCTTTGAGATTCTGGGATATATTCCAAGCAAGTTATATCCTTCATGACAACACAGAGTTTAACGTTGGCAGATTCGTCATGATGTCAGAAGAACCAATTATAGCTGAATGGTTCCATAAAGAACCGGTAATATCCAGAGAACTTTGTAGTGGAGAACGGTTGTTTAAAAATGATTCTTTTATGAACCAAAACTGATTCTTCTGTGACATCACTGTGAAGAACCTTTAAAAGCTTCCTGATACTGTAAATGAAAGTTTCTCAGTCCTGATCCAGGAGGTTAGACGTCTCTCATATCTAATACATCTGACAGAATTCATTAGCTTGTTTGCATAAAGCTCATGAACTGAATTATGTCAAATATGGAAAAGAAAAAGAGAAGTAAACAGGTTTACTGTAAACAAGATCAAAAGCATAAGATGAAGTATTCAACCGTATGAAGTAATGTTTGTTTGGGGCTGGTTTAGAATATGAGACATTTCTCCTGAAAACATCTTTTGCTCGAGCAGAACATCAGCGGTGGAATCTCAGCTGTTTCCAATCTGAAAGGCAAGTCATATTTTCCATGTAGATAGCAGAATAGTGGGATATTGTGTCTCATTTGACATTTATAAACGTTTAAAGCAAACGATCTGTTGACCATTTTTACAATAGAAACATTTCTATTCTGGTGGAAAATGAAGAAAAAATAGATTTGAGATTGTGGGAATGATATCGTACTGTATTTTACAAAAAAACTTTGAGAACACAAATAATCATGTACAGATGAACATTTTACAGCCTAAGATACCTACCAAGATGTAAAATGAAATGAATGAACATTAAGCGTACGCATTCCTTTACAGTTCTCATGTGTTTGTGTGAACATAAGTGTGTGTAAAGACTAAAGAGAGACACAATCAAAACAGATTCACAAAATCCACAGAGAAGATGAGAAGAGAGATAGAGGATGAAATAAAAAACAGCCTGAGCTTGAGTCAATTTCACCTCGAACACAGAGAAACCAGCAGAAATAAATGCAGGACGGACAGCACTGAGCACACACACACACACACACACACACACACACACACACACACACACACACACACACAGAGACACACACACACACACACAGAGACACACACACACACACACAGAGACACACACACACACGTTACGTGTTATATGAACGTGTTATATGAACGTTGGAATGTGTCAAACATCACATCAGATTTACGATCATTAAATATAAATGCTTTATAATCATTAATTATGTGTTATTCATAAAAAGGCTCAGCACATATTTGTTAATATCTTACAGATCACAGAACGTTCAGAACATTAAGATTTAGACTGTGTGGTCTCCATGGTGACGCTGATGCATGTTGCCATGACACTGAGAAAGCAAAACAAGTTGACAGAGAGGAAAGAGAATAAAAGCGCTTTCTGCTGTGTGCTGTATCTGCTCACATCACATCTATACTGCCAACATCTCCTACAAGAAAATCAATCAATATATACTGCATTGATCCAAAAGCAAATGTCACAGTGTAAAAGGCATGAAATACTTACAACAAAACAAAAACAAAAACAGAAAATATTGAAGGTCTGTGAAATGCAGGTGTTCAGCTGTTGGTAACATGTTAACATCATCTGATCTCATTATGTCACATTCTGATTTCAAACTAAATTCTGCTCACATGTTCTCTCTCAGTCTTTACACACTTTGTTAATGTGTTTCAAATGTTCATCTTATAATTTCATCATTATATGATACAGAGTATTATGGATACCTGTGTAATTATCTTATCACAAGAGTTGTTTAAGGCTTTAGTGGTGCTGATGTTTGTTACGGGATGAAGTGAGATTACTCAGGTGATATATACAGATGAATTCACATATATAACATCCACAGGCACAGGCGACATCCGAGATATAAACACATCCATAGAAAACAAAACAACCAGCATGCAAAACGACTCCAAACCAAAGGTTTCTCACTTCAAAAACGAGCTCAGTGTGGATTGTAATATTGTAACAAATTGAAAATGTAAAAGAGTAATAAGAGCTTACACAATTACACATTATATATATATATATATATATATATATATATATATATATACTTTATTTATTATTAACAAACTCTGGCTTTGATCAGTACTGATTTTATCATTAACTGCATTTATTTACAAAATAATCATTTAACATAAACATTTCTGTTTGTTGTTGTAAACTAGATCCCTCATCACTAAATAAATGAAACGATATGAAATATATTCATAACTATGATCTGAAAGAAACTAAAGAATGTGGATGAATCAGATCTGAAATCAGTTTCATGTTTGATCATGTTGATCTGTACAAACAATTTCATAACACATGCACTTAAATACAACAGAGGAATGAACTAAACACACACACACACACACACACACACACACACACACACACACACACACACACACACACACACACACACACACACACACACACACACACACACACACACACACACACACACACACACACACACACACACACACACACACACACACACACACACACACACACACACACACACACACACACACACACACACACACACACACACACACACACACACACACACACACACACACACACACACACACACACACACACACACACACACACACACACACACACACACACACACACACACACACACACACACACACACATATATATAAACTAAACTAGACACAGGTGAACATAAAGGATAACTGTGAGAACAAATGAAAACTAAGCAGAATCTAATGTGTTACTCTGACAACAGAGAAGAGACTAATAACAACAAACATGTTTATACATGTGCAATAAAACAGAACATGTGACATGTGTGCTTTGTAAGTATGATTTACCATCAACTGATCAGTGTTTAAAAACACACAGAATTCATGAAACCAGTTATTACTGTCACCAACAATCACATTTTAGAGAAGAAAGAAATCATCCACTAATACTTGACGCTGCTGTGTAATAATGACCTTGTGTGTGAACAGGTTTGAGGAAACCTTGATAGTGTCTTTTAAATGTAGTGAAGCTAAAGTAATATAAGTTTCTAGAAAAATAACCCTCATGTGAAGTACAGATACTGTATTTACAGTAGTCCACTTGTGATGTCACTGTTGTGATTGAAATATGCATGTGTTATCCATCTCCATTTTACAGATGCTCACACACACACAACATTCTCCTTCAGATTCACATCTGTCTCCATCTAATATCACACAAAATGAATGACTGTGACACACATATAAATGAATGTTTAGATATGATAGATTTGAGATTCTTCAGAATGCAGACAGTGTGCTTTAAAAGGGTTTGGGGTGATGACATGGTGCATGAGGAAACTAAACATTGCCATATTAATCATCTATACTGACACATGTCTGTATTCCCTTTAAAATCATCTGGTAATGATAATACAAGAGGGAAGTAAATGTACAGATAAATTCACCTAAAGGAACAAAACACAAATACACTGATTCCTTCCAACATCAGTCATGTTCAGTCCTGTTATTAGCAGAAAACTGTTAATATTCACATTAACACTTCATCATCATCATCATCATCATCTCCAGGGTCTAAAGCACAACACACATCCACCGGGAATGAACTGCAAAATAACACATCACTGCCTGTATCACTTCATTCTCATGAGAACACCACTGCAAACTAAACACCTTCACACGACCACAGTAGATCTGCTGTTAAAACAATGTGAAAAAATATACTACACATTTAATGAAGTTCAGGAGGAGGAGGAGGAGGATGGTCATGTAATCATCTCTATATACAGCCGTCCCTCTCCGCTGTCCCGTGACACTCGAGGTTCAGACTACAATTCTGAGCTCGTAGCCCTCGGACAGAACGCCAAATACACTTTGTTATCTGATTACATGTTAATGCAAACTCATGAAAGAGTTATTTAAGATTTCACATCAAATCCATCAAAAGTTATGTCTGTCAGTGTCAAACAGTTGAATGAAATGAGTAGAGAAAGATCAAATCAACACTGAAATCACTTTCTCCTGCATTGCATTGTGGGATACAGTACTGTTCATGCATATTGTCATTCATTTTAAATCATAAAATAACAAAATGGCAGGATTCTTGGCAGAAGTTTCTTTTATTTCTTTGTAAATAGATTACAGTGAAGTTTAACA
>CM032807.1:16483005-16553005 GCA_019155185.1 Beaufortia kweichowensis
CATTAGACTAATATTCTCTCAATAATCACGTAAGGGAGATTTTTACATCACAACTTCCTCTTCATCAGTTAACATTAAAACCAATCATCATGTTAAGTAAAGCCTGAGGATTTTTCTTACAACATGTGTTTTAATAAGGACGCCCTTCACATTAAATGTAAGGGTTTACTTAACTTCAACTTAACTACTTGTTTTATCCACTGAAATCAAGCCCTATCCTACAGTATTACCATCTGAAGCTCTGTTTTAATACTGTACATGACATTATTACTGTTGTGTCACAGCTCCTCCTGCAGGACATGACACGTGTCTACACCTCAACTCACCATGTTCTGATTCTGAAAAAGAGCTTTGGGTGCCGTCTGGATTTTATTTACTTTGATGTAGGATGACCAGTTAAACTCCTCCTCCTTCATGCCTACACACACACACACACGTTACAGCTGAAGAGATGTTATTTATATGAACACAGAATTCAGATGGAATAATGAAGCATCTTATTCTTTCCTGATCTAAACATGAAGTAAATCATTTCTGTGTCAATAGAAACATTAAATAAGACTGTAAAAGTAATGATGATGGTGTTCCGGCAGATTTCCTGGAAGCTTCGATATAAAATCATCACATGTATTAATCTGTGATTTAAAAAATAAACAGCAAAACTGTCGAGTTTTTTAGGATTTGACCATTAATCACTGAATAACTTCTCATCTATTCTCTGATCTATAATGTGAAGTACTCAGATCTATACTCTGATCTATAATGTGAAGTACTCAGATCTATACTCTGATCTATAATGTGAAGTACTCAGATCTATATATCTCTCGATCTATAATGTGAAGTACTCAGATCTACTCTGATCTATAATGTGAAGCACTCAGATCTATACTCTGATCTATAATGTGAAGTACTCAGATCTATACTCTGATCTATGATGTGAAGTACTCAGATCTATTCTCTGATCTATAATGTGAAGTACTCAGATCTATACTCTGATCTATAATGTGAAGTACTCAGATCTATACTCTGATCTATAATGTGAAGTACTCAGATCTATACTCTGATCTATAATGTGAAGTACTCAGATCTATACTCTGATCTATAATGTGAAGTACTCAGATCTATTCTCTGATCTATGATGTGAAGTACTCAGATCTATACTCTGATCTATAATGTGAAGTACTCAGATCTATACTCTGATCTATAATGTGAAGTACCTCAGATCTATACTCTGATCTATAATGTGAAGTACTCAGATCTATACTCTGATCTATAATGTGAAGTACTCAGATCTATTCTCTGATCTATAATGTGAAGTACTCAGATCTATACTCTGATCTATAATGTGAAGTACTCAGATCTATACTCAGATCTATAATGTGAAGTACTCAGATCTATACTCTGATCTATAATCTCAAAAACTCGGGTATACAGTATATGGAGACGGGCAGTAGGTGTCTCTTGCCTTTAGGTGGATGTAACTTGTGTCCAGTTTTCTCACACCATCCCACTGGATGAATATCAGGAGAGTTGCAGTTTACCCAGAAGTCATAGCAGTCTGAATATTTATCAAAGTGAAGTCTGATTCGATGTCCTGACACCTGTAAGCATTCACACATCAAATAACAGCGTGAATGTTACTCTGTTTTAAGATTGTCAAAATAATATTTTTGGGCCTGTATTCCCAAAACATTTTACCTTACGACTAAAGAGTTCTCCTAAATAGCAGAAAACCTATTCACAAAGCTGCTAAGACAAACTTTTACTAAAGAATAGAGAGAAGGCTAAGAGTATGGGTGGGGTTGACCTCTCTGCGATAAATGATGTCAGCATGCACAAATAACTATGTAAAAGGTGATTGGCTGATAGGGGACGGGTAGGGGACATAATATTGCTCTAGAAAAAAACATTAATATTGCAAAATGTTATTACAATATAAAATAATGGTTTTTATATGAATATACTTCAAAATATAATTTATTCCTGTGATGCAAAGCTGAATTTTGAAATTCAGATGGAGGGCAGAAAGTAAATAAACAGAATAGAAGACAGAGGAAAGTCTGTGTTGTAGCGGTTTAGACACTATTTCTAAAGAAAGATAAAACATTAAATTATTAGGGATGTTACGGTGGGCGAGTCATTTAATTGGTGAATAAATTTAGTTCAGTAATGCTACAGTTATAACGTGATGCGCGTCTGGTCCATTCATTAACATAGCAGCATGAGTCACATGTTAAAAAATAAAACTAAACAACAAACTATTCATTCGTGTTAAAGTAAAGGGAAAATCCAAAGACATTTCAATTTATATAACAAGTTTAGTTTTTAAGCAGTTGTCATTTAAGCATATTGTTGTTATGCCTGATTTAAAAATAATAATAATAATAATAATAATAAACCCACAAACTAAGCATCTGTTTTGAAATATAAGGGGAAATCTAAAGATCTTTCATTTTATTTATGTTACGAGGCAGCTGTTATACAACACTTCAGCATTCATTCATTGAAATGTAAAGATCTAATGTTAAAGATCAAGAACATTTATAAATGTTTTGTGAATATATGGGTCCTGATCTAACACTGTCTACATACATCAGTACATACTAAAGAAATCTACAATATCATTTGTCAATCATACAGAGTTAGTTACATTAGCAGTTACAACAAGATATGTTGCATATTTCATTCATAATTGACACTTTTCTAGTCTTGTTTTTATCTTTAAAAATCTATTTACATGATTAACATATATATCATTGAAGAAGTGTAATGAGAGTTACCTCAGCGACAGAGAGAACACAGTACATGGACGGATGTTCAGGGTCAATCCCCTCCAATCTCATGCCCACCTTAAAACCATTCTTACACTGTGGTAAAGACTGATACTACACACACACACACACACACACACACACACACACACACACACACACACACACACACACACACACAAAACACAAACAGGGTTTCAGTTTCTACATATACAGATGACAATAATTATTGTAAATGAGACTAGTGAAGTCTAATTCATTAATGAATCGTTCTTTTCAACCAGTTCTTTTAAGTGAACTGATTCGAGTCTGTTAGACGTGCTCAACAGTAAATCTGAGTCAATATTCTGGGGTTTATGATCTGTATTTAGCCAATTACCCTGATGGACATGATCGAGACTGATCATAAATCAGTCATTAATACATGAATGATCAATAAAGAGATAAATGTGTTAAGATGTGTGTGTGTTTTGTCACCTCTTTAAAGAGTTTTGTGGGTGCTGCGATGGCTTTCTCCTGCTCCAGATATGAAGCCCAACACCAAACCTTCTTCTTTCCTCCATACGGAACCGCTGCATCATGGGAAATAAATGACAGGTGTCACATGACTCTAACAGGACCTGTTCGGATCACACGTGTGTGTGTGTCTCACTGTATCTGAGCAGAGCCGCGTCTCCTCTGCGTTTCCTGCGACCTCTCACAGCGCCGCGAGCCGGCCGTCTGCTCTCCTTCTCCTCCTGCAACACACACACATTCACTGTAGTGTAAAGAAGAGAAATGTTCACAGTTATACATTTATTTAGAGAAAACATGCTGATTACGCTAAAGTTATCTTACATAATCTTCATCATCGTCCTCAGCAGCCTCCACTGAGCTGTCCACATCATCAGACGCGGCCGGACGAGACCGTTTCCTCACAGACATCTCTCCATTTGTTCTGGAAGTTTCTTTCTTCAGCTCTCTGTGAGAAGATGATGAGAAGACATTAATAAAACTCTACAAGTCATCACTTGTGTGCTGAAAATCTGTCCCAGGCATTAATAAGCTGACTTTCATTTTCATACCCAACATCTCATTATCATTTCATCAGCTTTTGTATTTCGTCACATATACATTTCCATTAATTAAACACAAGAGATGATATTGTCTCTGATTTAATCATTTTCTCTATGATAGATTAATCGACATCATTTGATAAAAATGTTCAGTTGAATAATAAATAACTAATGTACAGCTTTACTGATAACTAATCAAAGATTATAGCGAAATCATTGAAATATCACAATGGTGATTTAATTTTAATACTTTAAAAGGTTGAAGTGGAAAATATAGTATTTGGCACATGGATGTCATGGAGGAAAG
Organism: Beaufortia kweichowensis; assembly: GCA_019155185.1. NCBI lineage: Eukaryota > Metazoa > Chordata > Actinopteri > Cypriniformes > Gastromyzontidae > Beaufortia > Beaufortia kweichowensis. The sequence continues at coordinate 16,487,139 of CM032807.1, forward strand.
TAATAAAATAATTCATTATTTAATATCTTATATATATAATAGGCAATAAAAAGTGTGAATACAAAACATTTTTTTATTGAAATATGAATCTATTAATAAACAGTTCAAAAAGGATTGAGATAAAACAACATAAAACACTCATTAAGTCCATCATTTTAAAGTGCATTATTGAATTCCTAAATAAAAATGCGTAAATAAATCATTAGATTTACGAATACAGGTTTTAATCAGGCATTTAAAAGGGCCGTTTAGCATTTCCTTTTTCTATTTGCTATTAGATTAGCTTCTCTATTTAGCATTTCCATGACAGTTGGGTTCCTGATCTGCTAAAATGAGGAATGCATATTAGTTATGGACAGGTGGATGTAACAAGCTCTCTGATTGGTTAGACTGGAGCTCTCCAAAAGGGGGCGTGTTTTTTTGCATTGGCTTGAAAGCTCAGCGTTTGTCTGTGTCTAGACAAAGAATGCCATGATTTCACCCGCCCGCAGAACAGCACCTAGTGTTTTAACACTTAAGCAGATGTTATACGGCGTGTGACGTGTGAAGTTTACTTCTCCATCATGTGTTGTAATCTCCAGCCTGCAGAGATCCTCCTCCGTCTGGTGTCAGAGTTAAAGAGCTCTGCAGCTTCTCAAGCCAATCAGAGGTTCACGTTTGAAAAATCTATTATAATGCCTTTTAAATAGATTTGGAAAAATAAATATTGTATCGCATATCGAAAATAGCGTTATTCAGCATGCTATCATATATCACATTTTGCTTTATATGATGACCAGTAACAGAAACTCTTTTAAAGGGAGCTCAATGAAAGTGAATGCTAACAAATGACTGCTGACATTTTCACAGAATGAGGGAGAGAAATGTCTGATGTGCAGAAGATGAAGATGTTGTGTAGTATTGTGTAGTGTTGTGTAGCACTCACTCCTGCTGACTGTGCTGTAGACATCTCTCACTGCAGTGAAGGCCGTCAGACAGGAAGTCCACCACAGAGCCCTTCCTGTTACAGCGCACACACACCAGCCCTCGCTGAGTCCAGGACGTCTCCTCCTTTAAGACTGAACCCTCACAAAGAGCTACACATCACGAGAGACATACACAAATATACACACATGGTCTAAAACACCACCTGTCCTACCTTAGCAACTGTTGCCATGCACAATATTATTCTATTATGATGTAATGCCAATTTTCACAGAATGTATTTATATATTGAATCATGTGTTTATATTTGACTAAAGTCCTGTTGATGGAGTCCAGACATCAGAAAAATAGTCTGATCGACAGTCTTCATCACATTACTGTGTCATGTCAGTAAATCAGTGTATGTCAGTTGATGATTGTCAGGGTGTTTTTTACCCTCATGTTGGGTGGGAACGCTCCATGTGGTGGTGGCGTGAGCTTTCCTGCTCCTCTCCTCGTCCATCTCGTCTGTGATGACCTCCAGAACCCCAAACTCATTCACCCGAAACTGAGCGACACAAACAACACACACACACACACATATGATCTGCACTGCTACACAACAGTCATACGCACATCACATGCTGCTACGAGACGACTGTGACACTTAAAAAACATTGTCAGTATTTCCGTCAATCACAGCTTTGTGTTTATATACTATAAGGCGGGACCTTGAGCTCGCTACCGGGCAGCGTTCCCACCCCGTCCGTCCAATCCATCGCCCCGTACACGTCAAACTCTGGAGCGGCCGCACAGGGGCCCGATGACTCCATCACACCCGCACACAACTAATCTGAAACACCATATAATACCCCAACACACATTTACATGACCTGACCTCCTCTATATTACTGTTTCTCCCTTCATCAACTCATATCAATTACAAGCATTACAATTCATATCATTCTAATCAATAACAGAATTTAATACTTCAGAAAAAAATGAATTATTCGCGTTACACTAAATATAATTTCTCATTTTTACTCTTTTGATTTTGGGGTGAAATATGACCGGACACCTTCTTGGTTTTGTTTAACCTAATATCCCCGTTATACTCGTTTTTCTTTCTTTCTTTTAAATCAATGCCACAGACAGGATATTCATCGACAGATATAACGCATTATGACACACGAAATAATGTTTGTACACTTGCTTTTTAAATCATTATTGTGTGTGTTATTCATGCGTCGAGTCAGCAGAGGGCGCTGACGTCACTCAATCTCATTCACTGCGCTACAAACTTTCTGCTTTATATTATATTCTCAACAATAAAATCATTTAACAGAAGATTTAATAACGGATCGTTTGTTTGTCCTCGTGTTTACTTAATCTTACATTAAATTCTGATGTTATAATGATCTTATGTGTGTTTCTGTCTATTGCTTTAAGCTGCTGTTGTTGTTGTGCTATGTGAAGGTTTTTATGTTGCAGTATTTTCTAGTTCCTTTGCTCAACAATTACGTAAAATTAAATGACATCAAATATTTTACATCTTAGCATGTATTTGATTTTTTTAGATAATAGTTTTTTTTTTAATGAACGATTTCTATTTTTAGACGAAGACGATTATAATAAAATAAACGCAATGCTGAATTTGCCCCATAAATGTATTACAGCATCAGTTGTTCATATCAAAATCATTTTTTCGCCTGTTATTTCATGTTTTAAATGATTTTCTGCAGATGTAATGAATAAAAAGAGTTTACATTGAATCAGCTCGACTATTATTTCTCTTTCATCTCCCCGACGCTGAAACGATGCCGATAAACAGCAGAAAGAGTCCATTATAAACCATCATCCAGTCTGATCTAATATTAGACATCAGACTTTTCTTTAACGTGTTTTAAAGGCAGTTTCTCAAGATGGCGGAGCAGGAATTATATTCTCTATATAATTCAGAGACACAGGCCTGATGAAGCGCGTGATTATTAGTAATAAATCAGATTGAAAGTGAATGATCAGATCAGATCGATGAGAAGTGAGATCAGATCGAGAGATGTTTTGTTTCGCACGGGCAGTTCCTGTCGGTTCCTCCATACAGGAGCGAATAGACTAAAGCTTCTGCATTATTCTACAAACACATTCAGAGAAATAGAAATGCGCCTTATTCCACGTGCACGTGCACGTAAAGCTATTTGATCGCTCGCGTGTCATTAATGCGCGTTATTCTGTATTTCAAATACTCTCTCTATCTCTCTCTCTTCCTGCTGTTATTGATGACACGTCCAGGCGTTTTCTACTTTATATCTAACTTTCATTATTATAAAACCTCTCGCGAAAGTCTAGCGCGGCGCGTAGCGGCTTATTATAGAGTATAAAACGCGACGCGAGCAGTTTATTCAGCGCTGCGATTGTTTTCATTTGTCTGTTTCTTACCCAAATTCTCCCACGAGTACTGAGAAATTGGCCAGGCGGACTGCAGTGCGCATGCGCGGAGCCGACGCGCTTCATCATGACAAGAACGAAAGTTTTGCGCTGAAACATTTGCACGAGCTCTCACGGTAACGCGCGTTTCTCTCGTGCACGCTGTCAGCCTCATGTCGTGTTTAAAGAGAAACACATCCAGTGCTGTTCTGGTACTGAAAGCCTGATGAATCAATACTGAAAGAGTGGTTTTATCATTCACACACACACACACACACATCTTTATTATAGCCCAAAACTTTATATGACACTGAACTACACTTTGATCTGAATCAAAATGGACTTTATTGCCAAGTACGAGTTAACATGTACGAGGAATTTAAAGTTAAACAGTAATATGCTTATACATGTATATTATAGCAAATACTCTGTCCTGGTCCATGCTTTATTCTGCAGAACATCAGCACTGTACTAAACACTGTCAAATACAATCATAATGAACCTTTAACATCCAGAGAACCTTTCTGTTTTACAAAAGATATTAAAAATAGTCCATTTAAATATAGTCACAAACCAGTAAGATGACAGTAGTAAAATCATATCAAGTTTTATCTATGAGAAATAAATAACCCTAACCATATTACAGTATCAAAAGTATTTGATTAATGTTGTGATTTCTTACTTATGATAAAGAATATTTCATATCTTAAGGAAGTACTCATACAGTTATACAGCTATTCTATTCTATTCTATTCTATTCTATTCTATTCTATTCTATTCTATTCTATTCTATTCTATATTCTCTCTTCATATAATTTATTAGAATTTAGCACCATCCCTTAATTTCTTGTATGTGTAGTGTTTGTCTTGTGTGTAGTGAGGTTAGTGTTAGTTGTGTTGGTTGTCCTGAGCAGATTTTCAGAGGGGTTTTAGAGTCTTGTTAATCTTATTAAGACCAGGTTTAGTGTTTATGTCATCTGCTAGTGTAGTGTGTAAGCGTGCCGATCATCGAACTGCAGGCCGTTGATGTTGTTAGACTACTGCTGTCGGTGCTGTGGGTTTACTCGGATCAAACGTCATGGACACCTGCCGATCAACAGCAGACTTCATGACACATGGGTAACGTGTGCATCTGCTCTGCACTGCTCTCCATAGCACTTCCAAAAACTTTAAAAACGGATTCAGAGAGCTCAAAGTTAGACAGTGATATAATAATACGAATAATCTGTACATGTGCTGAGTTGTGTGGTGTTGTGTATTTGTTGTCAGGCTGTTCTTCAGAATCTCTCCATGTGTATGACTGTGCTTCTAATGCTTTGTACTATATTGTGGTCAGTCTCTGCATCGGTATTCTCAGGTGAGACACAGTTTCATTCAATTCAATTCACTTTTATTTGTTTTCATTGTTGCAATGCAGCTTAACATACATTATAGTTAAAAAGCAAATAATACAAATAATTAAAAAATATTAAATAAGGCAATGTATACGGTCCTCAAAGTAGAGCTTGTTAAAATGCATGTTAAGGTAAGATGCACAAATTAGATGAGCCTCCCAGTGAGCAACTCTGTCTCTCTCTCACTCTTTGTCTCTCTCTCTCTCTGTCTCTCTCTGTCTCTCTCTCTCTCTCTCTCTCTCTCTCTCTCTCTCTCTCTCTCTCTCTCTCTCTCTGTCTCTCTCTCTTGGTTTCTCTCTCATCTATGTGTGTGTAGCTTAATTTGTTTTAGTTGAAGTCATCTTTTGTGTTTAGTTCAGTTCTGTGTGGGTTCTTGTATTGTCTCGTGTGTGATGTATGTGTACTAGTTCTCTTTACTTCTTCTGTGCATTCATGAGTTGTACATTGAAGTCTGTTTAGAAGACTGTTCCTGTCCATACTTAACCTAAATAATGAACACTTTCATGGATGGACCTACCCAGACCAGCCAGAGGAGATTCTATATTCAGACGATGAGTTGCAGTGGGATGATGAGGTACTGAAGTACATCATCTGGAGTGGGATGGGTTTGATGCTGTCAGCTATCTTTCATAGAATTCATTGGTTTTGCTGTGTGAGTGTGTGGCGGTGAAGAAAACAACAGAAGTCTCATCATCCCAACCCAGAGAGCTTCCATCTCAGATCCCGTCATAATGTCCAAACTCAAGCCAGTGCCCATCATGGACCAGTGATGAAGCCAGAGACAGACATCACATCTGTCCTGAGATCAGAGTCCATCATCAGATCTACTGCATCCTGTATCCTATCCACTCCATTATTCCTGTCATTCACTGTCTCTGACTGTCTGGATTCACCACAACCATCATGAATGAAAACAGATTTTCATTATAGTACAGTACTGTAAGATAAGTTTGAACAAAGTTCATTTACAGAAGTCGGTGCACTCCGCTGCCATGTTTGCAACAGAGAAGACAACAGTCCCATCATTTTTATATAATATTAGATTGGCTCGTTCACAGTAATAGCAGTGGCACATCTTACCGTGTTCTGCAGCACGAGCAGTCAACTTAATCACATTAAATCTTTAAATCACATCTCCAGTGTGTTTATATGATTGTTTGTGTGTTTGTTATCAGGGTTGAAGAGGTTGACAGTTTGTTAGCACCATTTGACTACACAACTCAACCATCATGGCAAAGCCCCAAATATTTAGGTAAGATGGATGTAAACGTTATGCTGTTTATGTCGTACTGTCATTAATGTTAAATAATACAAATAACATTAGTGCTTATGTATAGAGTAATCAACAATAAACCAATATGATGTATATTTATGTGGTTGGTTTTAGTTTTGTCATGTGTGTGTTTGTTGTGTAGTCAGTGTGATCTCGACAGAAGTGACGTATATTGTGGGCGGTCTGATATTCGCGTGGATTGTAGAGGATTGGGTTTGGGATTACGCCATCACTGTCACACTTCTACACATCGCTCTGACTGGAGCCGGTGAGAACAACAATCACATCACATCATTCTTTATTGATGAAAGAACTTTTTTCTTTAATAAAATGATGCTCATCCATTATGAATATTAATCATGATGTTACTATAGTAAATATAGTGATTATGTTTTTTAGCAGATGTATTTAATAGTGACACAGGTTTAAAGAGCGAGTGGTCATTTGTTTTTACTATGATTCTGTTTCAGTTATGGCTGATTTTCCATCAGCTGAACATTGGTGGATTGCTCTTGGTAAGAGAAAATTGTTGACATTATGGTTTAGTGTAATACACATAATGAGTGACACATATTTAATAATGATAAATATTTTTAATGTTAAGGACACAAGGTTTATTAACATTATTTAGCGGTAAACAAATACAAAAAGGTCTCTGACATGTTAACAATCATCCAGGAAATTTACAGTAGACAGAAGTAGTAAAAGTGCCGATATTTTGACAGAATTTTTCCCTATAGTAAATGTTTTGTTTTCCCCACATACAGTCAAGAGTCAAGTTTCATAAAAGGAATTTTTTACATGAAATAGAAACATTTTCACACAAAAACACAATTTAAAAAGTATATGGGCATCTATATATATATCTATCTATCTAAATAAACAGAAGAAGTACTGAGTAAAGTCACATCAATAGTGACAGGATTGTGTCATACAGTATGAGTTTGTGTGTTTTGTGTTTGATCTTATTAGGTTTTCTCTCAGTATGGATGACAGCTTGTCCTTTTGATGAAGTTCTTAAAAATGGACCGGGTGCTGGCGACTCTTCTAGAGCTCTTGCTCATTCATGAATGTAAATGTTGAATAGTGTCAGTGTAAATGTAAATGTTAAAATGTCTCCATATACAGTCTTTCATGTAAATCCTCTTTGATATATTCTATTGTGAAATGTTAATTCATTTGTAAGTGTTGTTTTAAAGTCACTGTGACGTTTCAAAGATGTTTACTATCTGAGCCAAATATGAAATAATAATGAGACGTGTGAATACATGCCACTCCATTACATAAATCACTACATAAACTGATACGCTTAAAATGATGTAATGTGCATACAAAATCTGTATGTAATGCCAGTTTGACTGATGGTTTCTACAGACTTTATGGTTTATAGATATACTGGTGTTTGGGTGAGTTTAAGAGTATTTGGCTGTACTGCTGGAGTCCAACCTTATATTTTTTGGGGGGTTTTATTAACATGTGTGAGGTAATCAGTCAGTACCACTCTTAACTATCTCTTCCAGGTCAAAGTTCAACAGGCTTCTGAAGTTTGTGTTATAATAAGAGGTTTGATTTGAGGATGAAGTGTGTTTACATGATGAGGATTAATGAGGAATGACTGCCCTCTGCTGATCATGATTCACACAATAACACATCAAATCACTTCTTCTCTGTCACAGGCTCAGGGTTATTGATGATGATTTTGGGAGGACAGCTCTTGGCGTACAGACTCTTCAGAAATAATTTTGTTCATCCTGAAGATCTACAGAATTTCTGAAAGTCTCTGAAATATGATGTACAGTGATGAATCTCTGTCACTCACACTGAATTGTTTCTAGGTTTGTTATTTCTACAGAATATTTTCCATTATGAATATGTTTGATTACAGAATGTTTATGGTAATAAAATACATCCAGCCAAGCAAGATGTTTTGACTTTTTTAACAGTGACAGAAAACATGGTAAACAAAACATCATTACATTAACTTAACATCATCTTTAAAAAATATAAATATTTTGATTCAGTGGGTGAACTTTATTAGTCCATAAAAGATCCCATGCAAATAAAAGAGAAATCTCCTGTTTTTCATTGACACAAACCTAATAAACTCTTAAAAACTTAATAAAAAAGTATAAATGCATTAAAATATCTGATTAATTTGAAATAAAAAGAAAGTTTTAGGAATATCTCAAATCGAATAAAAAGATAGTAATAAGGAATTTAATATTGCATAAAGAAAAATATGTTATTATTTAATGGTCATTGATATGTTTGTGATGTTTAACAACAGGACATACTCATGTATGTTTCTTTAGTCTGGTTGAACAGGTGTTCTCCTGTGTCTGATGATTGTGTCATGGTGTCAAAAGATCATGAATCATTTAATAAGATGATGTGTAGTGAGGAGAACAGGACTGAGACAGACGGAAGCAGGTCACAGTCATGAAGACAGGCTTTCCTGCAGGTGAATATGGATTCATGTGTTAAATAGGTGCTTCTGCAGGGGTCACACAGACCCCGTTTGACCCCAGACTGACCCCGTCTAAAAGGTCATGGTAACAAAACTGCTGTGTTACCTGCAGCTCTGGTAAGTGATTGAGACTAATATTCTGCATGACATTAATAAACAGATGGTGATCTGTAGTGGATGTATGTATGAAGTGAGTTCTGCTCGAGTTCACACAGGTTCATTCAACAACTGAATACTGTCACAATACTGTTGGGCTTCATCTCATGCACTAATGTTTAGTCTTTTAAAGCAAATTAAAATGTGTTACTGGGACTTAAGTGTCCTGATAGACTCATCATTGTTTACACACAGTGTTTACTGACATGAAAAGCCTTTAGTACTATAGCATGTGTTGAATATCTGCTGACAGAAGTCAGGCCGTCACATCTCTGTTATAAACAGATACGATTTCAGTCTATTCTTCATCTGCCCTGGATCTATTACACCAGGAGAAATGAGACTAACTCATTCATGACCACATCATGTGAAGGAGGAAGTCTGAGGATATAATGTGTAACTTTGTGTTCAACTGAACTCAGATATTTTAATGAGGAGCTTTTGTTTTTTGCTGTGATATGATGTGTCGTGATAAGTTTGTGAGGGGCTTTTGATTCATATCTAGCCAGAAAACAGTGGAACTGAACATTAAAATTCACTTGATTATAGAAACATCATTAACTTATTTTGTTTACAATAGTTTAGCTGTGTCCTGCATACTGTACACAACTGTTAACACGTGTGTTGTGTACAATTGTGACAATATTTGTAATATTACATGAACCATTCATCTTACCCATCTGCCTCATTATCAGATATTAGATGAGATGTTTTCTGAAAGCTTTTAACACTCTCTGTTAATATAGTTTCTCAGTTAATGTAGAAATAAAGTCTTCTGTCAAGTAAGTGTTGGATCTTTTAACCCCTGATATCATTATCATCAGTGGATCGTGTCATTGAGAAACACAAACTGATGTATGAGGAATAGAAGAAACTTCAGCCATTCAAAAAGAAAAAAGGTGATATTAATATTTCAGTGTTTATTTGTTACTCTTTGTTTGACTCTATAATGCACAGGTTTAATATAATATCTGAATATTACATTGAGCTTTAGAGTCTCTATAAACATCTGATGTCAGACTTACACACATACATTGAACCTGCTTTCCTGTGTTATTTATCATTCCAAATCATATGTATTTATTAGATGACTTCAATGATTTCTTACACATTCTTGCTTACTTGTAAAGTTATTTATAGCCTAATGAATGCTGACAGATATGAGGTGTAATAATGAGAGAAACATCATTAAATGAGAGATACAGTATAAAGCTTTAGTTTGATCTGAATCATATCTTACATTCACCAAACACAAGAAAAGGTCAAAGTTAAATCAGAGTCTCGTGCAGGAAAACCCTGTGACTGTGATGACGCTTTATCTTATTAATATTAATGTTCCGCATCGGTTGCCTGGAAACCTTTCCAAAGGTCTCCACTTACCTTCAGTCATTAATATTCACGAGCCAGGAGAACTTTGCCATAAAGAACTAGTTTAATTTACGGTTTTTAAAACAAAGTACACAAGTCTTTGTGTTTCTTTGTAAGAGTAAATGTTCATATTTGCGTGAACTGTTCCTTTAATACAAAGCTGCGCCTCTATCCAATCAGCGCGTCTCAGGGAGCGATCGTGACGTTCATGAATATTCATGAGGCACCCGTTCCTCAGAGTATGATTGGTGGCGCATGCACTTGCGGGGGGCGTGTCTTGGGTGTGTTGTTAAGGGCGAGTCGCTGCAGTGGACCAGTGTGAAGAATGAAGCGCTGCCGATCATGAGTCGCCCGCAGGCCGATCAGCGCGTCGTGTTAACCGCCTTCAGCGCTACCACGGAACTCTTACCCCCCGCCAACTGTACAGAACAGCCCGACGCTCCAGCACTGAGGTGAGGGTGAGAGAGAGAGAGAGATCACAGGCGCTTTATTATGTGCACTCAACATCTACTTTGCGCACTACGTAAGCGACTTGTGTACGCGTGAACAGTTTATTGTTTATGTGTTTATTGTCCTAAAATGCAGTTTATATAGACAGTCATTGTGATTCCGACTGATATTCAATACAAATGTCTATCTTTATGTGCTGTTTTACTACAGTGATCATAGTTTAACTGGTGTTAAATATAATAAAACCTTACTGTGGTTAGCACAAGTTTACTACAGTCCCACTATAAGAACCACAGTTAACCCATATTAGAATATGACGTATGTTAATAATAATAGTTTTACTACTAAAAACGTTATTTGTGAATGTTTTTAAACGTTCCGCTAACAGTGATTTATGTGCTAGACCAATGTGTAACGTTTAGCAAGGCATAATGTTGAGAGAACCTTTAGAGAACCTTTAGAGAACATGTTCCCTGTTTCTTCACGATAGATTTCATGACACTGAAGATTTTGATGACTAACAACATCAGTTAGTGTTTTATTGTGTGGATGATCTAAACTCATCTGTTAATGTTGTGAGGATGTTTGTGTTTACAAACATGTCTATTGATGAAAGAATCTTTCACTTACCAGCCCTGATATTGAACTAATTCTGTGTTTAAACGAGGAGATTTAATGTCTGATATAATGATGTGAGTGCATCAGCAATAGACATGTACATGAAATGTGTTTTATTGAAAATCACTCGACAAAAATTGAAAACAAACTATGAGTATTTTTATTGATCTAAAAATCTATTATTGATTAACAAGGTTGTGATCAGATGTGTTTCTGTAATGTGGTGGTTCTAGTTCTGGACTGTTTAAATCCTGCAGTGATCAGAACACTCATCATCATCATCATCATCATCATCTTCATCATCATCTTTGTAGTATACACTTTAGATGAAGGTGTCTGCTTAATGAAAAGTTACTTTTGGGTTTATTTCTGTGAAATGAGCTGGATTTAAGCCGCACATCTTTCTGTGTGTGTTTGTGTCTCTCTCTGTATAAAGACTTTACTCATTCACATACTATTGCTCATTGTTTGCAAGCTGTCCGGTCTGTTTGTGTGATTTACCATGAGACAAGTTTGATTTCTATCATGATATTATTATTGACTCATATTTGACCCTAATCTTAAAATCCAGCTTGTGAATGTAGTGTTTTTTTTGTATGTAAAATGATCTGAATGTGCATGAAAAACTCACACTACTGTACCGTAATGAAGCGTAATGTTGTGTAGATGTCTGAACCGTGACACATGTGTTAAAGGGTGTGTGTTGTGTGTACAGGCACGGCACGCTGTGTGTGTGTGTGTGTGTGTGTGTGTGTTTGTTCTGGTCTGTATGAATGTGAAAGGTGTTTCTTTAACGAGTTAGCGGACAGATCCACATACACAGAATCAACAGCATTATATCACAGACTTTATCAGTTTTCCATTGACACAGAACACAAACACACACACACACCTTCAGTACTGTTGTGGAAAGTTCACTTGAACATAATAAAAGCTGAGATTATATGTGATGTGAATCTTCTCTCCTGTAGCACAGCTCCAATAAATGTGATATAATAATGGAAAAACTGGCGAGTTAAGTAGGTTTTTACTACAGAAGAAGAACTTGCTGAGACTTGATGAAAGATAGTTTAACTTACAGTACATCAGCTTTACCATGTTTGGTTATTTATCTTCATGACTCAACAGAAACACTTCTTTTGAAAAAAAATGTATTTATTATTTGACCTAAAATGTGTATTATTTATATTTGTCAAATATTAGCTACATATTACATTACAATATGATTAAATCTGTATAAACACATGCGGTGTGGATCTGCGTTTGGTGTGTGTGATGACGTGTGATATTCTGTACGATGAGTCTTGTTTTATAGTCAATGATGATGAAAAGAGAACCATGATACATTAATATGATCATGTTTTTATTGACGTGCTACTTACAAGTAATAATTAATATACAAACTCATCAATTAGGAGAAAATAATTGATTACTAAAAGTGTAATCATAAATGTGTGTAAGGCTGATAGGAACGGATCATAATTAGGTTTTAGACTGGACAAGAAGGACAAGATGAACCGTTGATTGTCTTACCTGTGAGTTTTGAAGATTAAAGTTTTGCTTTCATGAATTATGACGTAAGTGATATTTATGAGATTAGGTGTGTTTCTGTAGCTAAAGTCATGGGTTTAAATCACAGTCTGATGTTAAATAATCAAAAACAATACATTTTAGAGTTTACAATCAAATTCATTCCCGTTAAACGGTTCAAGACATAAAATCATTAGCCATTAGAAACACAATCTCAGCTACTCAAACATTTAACTTGTGTTTATTCATCTGTGTTTGACCTCTCATAACACCTGATGCTTAAAGGATCAACGTAAGGCTTAATGTAAACAAGTAGTAATATCTTGGACTGTGCAGATGAATGAGATTAGCGTGCCATTACTGAATATTTTGAGTTAAGTGCCGTGTAAATGTGACCCGAATGCTTTCATGTGTTGAGTCGTGTCTCACGGTCTCTAAGCAGCAGCAGCAGCAGCATTCCAGCGGTCGTCATGGCAACGGTTCATGTTCTGATTCAGGTTTCCTGACTGGACTCGGTTCAGTCTAACTGTTTAACTCATCACATCATAATACTGTAAACATCACATTACTGACCGCTGAGACACATGTATGTGCTGGACTTTTATCATGTGTATTTCTGTGGTTTGTCCTCAGACAGTCACTTCACAAACTCTGTTAATAGCTAAACCATCCAATTCCTCCTCAGCATGTGTGACAGAGGAAAGATTTGTGTTCAGTTCTCAGCCAAAGAAACATCATTTGTTTTAATGAATGTGAATCAGAATCTTGGAGTAGATTATAGATCTGCTGTGATTTTATATTGTAATGGCATCTTATGCAGTAAACGTCTGTCTGACTCTTTATATGACACAAACTTTAAGATGTTTGTATGTAAATGACCTCTGTTATGTGTTAACACTGGACGTCATGTGTTGTTCGCTTCACACTGAGCAGGTCAATACTGTCAATGCTAATGATGTAAATCTCTAATAGTATTTGAAATATTTATATATACATGATCAGGAACTCTATATTCTTAGGGCAGTAAATAAAGAATAATGTATAAGTTTAAGGTGGTTTTATGTGAATTCATAATCATACGTGCCATTTCCACCAGAACAAATCTGAATCATAACATACACTAGTTTTTACATCACTTTAACTTTTTTAAGTTACAGCAATTTAACACTAGTCATGATTTATCATAGAAATGACATGTTTAGCCAATTAGATTAAGTCAGCAGTGAATGTTATCAGTCAGTTTCCAATAAAACATGAACAACCGCACATCTATAACTGTAATGTTAAATTCAGACATCATGTATCTTACAGTGAAGAGAACGTCCGGCTCCTCCTGACAATAACACCTTTATTTCTCCCTTCTGACTCGATGAGCTCAAACCCGCTGGCTGTGTGTGTGTCAAGAAATATATTAAACAACTAAACATTTTTAATAGCAGTAATAGTTATTATAATATCAAGTGAATAAAGCTTTTGTTTTCCTGATCATCAGATATATCAGCTTATCATTCTTTCTCTTCACATAGCCGCAAAACCGGTCAGTACAATGTCCAGAAGTCCAAAGGCCCGAGCCCGTACCAGCGCTGCAGTTCACAGGACTCTCTGGATGAAAAGGTGATGGTGGATTACTTCACAGAGCTGGAGATCATTCAACACACTGGAGATGCTGAGCAGCCAGAGGACGTCCAGCTGAAGGTGGCTGATGGTAAAGACCGTCTAACTGTGATGTGTAACGTCTCAGCAAATTAGCAAGATATTAATCAGTTTGTATGAATTCAAGAAAGTCCAGACAGCAGCAAAAACTGAGCATCTGTGTTTCGTGCTGGAATGTCTTCTGTTTTGTACATTTGTTGGGGTGTAAATTAGTTTGTTTACACAGAACAATAGGACAATAGGCTTAAAGTACAGGAAGAAGAAGATATAAAAAGTCATCGGCATTGTTTAACCCTACTGACACAAGCTGTGACTTCCTCAACATCTGTCAGAAGTTTACAGAAAAGGAAGATATATTTACGTTTGTCCTGAATTTAACTTCTTCCTTTCTGAAAAATGAGAAGCTTGAATTATTTATGAACAGAATTAGAGAGAAATGACAGCAATATTTATTAACAGCACCTTGTGCTTTACTCTGCAAAACACATGTTGAAGATTTAGTCTGTTGCAGAAGGTGAACAGGAAGAGACTTGGCTGACAGAGGCGGGGCTGGCGACACTGTTTGACGAGTCTGCGACAGACAGCGAGGAAAGCAAAGTGCTGCTGTCCACTCTGACCCGAACGCAAAGGGCCGCTGTCGAGAGGCGCGTGGAGACCCTCAGACAGACGCTGCGAAAACGAAACAAACCCTACAGTGTACCAGATGTGCGAGATATCTTTAAACCATCATCCTCTTCAGAAAGTGCAGTAAGCATTGACATACCACTTCTCTCTCTCTCTCTGCCCTGTTCTCTCTCTCTCTCTGCCCTGCTCTCCCTCGACCCTGTTCTCTCTCTCCCTCGACCCTGTTCTCTCTCTCCCTCGACCCTGCTCTCTCTCTCCCTCGACCCTGTTCTCTCTCTCCCTCGACCCTGTTCTCTCTCTCGACCCTGTTCTCTCTCTCCCTCGACCCTGTTCTCTCTCCCCTCTGACCCTTCTCTCTCTCCCTTGACCCTGTTCTCTCTCTCCCTTGACCCTGCTCTCTCTCTCGACCCTGTTCTCTCTCTCCCTCGACCCTGCTCTCTCTCTCCCTCGACCCTGTTCTCTCTGCCCTGTTCTCTCTCTCTCTCTCTTCTCTCTCTCCTGCTCTCTCTCTCTCCCTCGACCCTGTTCTCTCTCTCTCGACCCTGCTCTGTTCTCCCTCGACCCTGTTCTCCTCGACCCTGTTTCTCTCTCTCTCTGACCCTGTTCTCTCTCTCTCTCACCCTGTTCTCTCTCCCTCGACCCTGTTCTCTCTCTCCCTCTGCTCTCTCTCTCTCTCTCTCTCTCTGCCCTCTCTCTCTCTCGACCCCTCTCTCTCTCTCTCTCTCTCTCCCTCCCTGCTTTCTCTCTCCTGACCCTGTTTCTCTCTCTCTCTCGACCCTGTCTCTCTCTCTCTCCTGTTCTCTCTCCTCTCTCTGCTCTCTCTCTCCCCTCGACCCTGCTCTCTCTCTCCTCGACCCTGTCTCTCTCTCTCGACCCTGATTCTCTCTCTCTCTCGACCCTGTTCTCTCTCTCTCCCTCGACCCTCTCTCTCTCTCGACCCTCCCTCGACCCTCCCTCTCTCCCTGTTCTCTCTACCCTGTTCTCTCTCTCTCTCGACCCTGCTCTCTGTCTCTCTCTCGACCCTGCTCTCTCTCTCTCTCTCTCTCGACCCTGCTCTCTCTCTCTCTCTCTCTCGGCCTTCTCCTCTCTCTCTCTCTCTCTCTCTCTCGACCCTGCTCTCTCTCTCTCTCTCTCTCTCTCTCGACCCTGCTCTCTCTCTCTCTCTCTCTCTCTCTCGACCCTGCTCTCTCTCTCTCTCTCTCTCTCTGACCCTGCTCTCCTCTCTCTCTCTCTCTCTCTCTCTCGACCCTGTCTCTCTCTCTCTCTCTCTCGACCCTGCTCTCTCTCTCTCTCTCTCTCTCTCTTCTCTGTCTCTCTCTCTCTCGACCTCTGCCCTCTCTCTCTCTCTCTCTCTCTCTCCTCTCTCTCTCTCTCTCTCTCTCTCGACCCTGCTCTCTCTCTCTCTCTCTCTCTCGACCCTGCTCTCTCTCTCTCTCTCTCTCTCTCGACCCTGCTCTCTCTCTCTCTCTCTCTCTGTTCTCTGCAGTCGACCCACAGAATATTCTTCTTATAATTCACAGTCCATATACACAGTGTATTTAAGAGACTTTATTTGTGTAAGTGTGCACAAATTAAAGAGAAGTCACCATGTGTATGTTTATGTATATCATACATAACAGCAAATAAAAACGGGCTTTCTCATATTAACATTCACACTGAAGTGATGGACTGTAATGGACAGGGAACTTTGTCTCAGATGTTTTTACTATCATATGAAATGGATATAAATGAGACGGTTGACCTTACAGATGACATAATCAGGTTTTGGATACATTTGATGAGAAATGTTTCAGTTCATATTATATCATAAAATCATATATCACATTACAATAATGATCAGCAGAGTAATGTTCATTTCTAAATGTTTTCATCGAATTTGAAAACATTCAGTTTGTGACACTGTTGAAACAAAACTTATATATCACATTTATTCAGTCATTTTCTCTTACAGATGCTGATTTATGTTTCTGACATTAATAATCCATTCAGGTTTATTGATATCTCTTTATATTTAATGAATTATTAGACGGGTGATCATGTTTAAACTCTGTAATAATGGAATTGAATCTTTCTGTGGTAGAAATTTAAGCTCATAATAATATCATCTTCATCACATTCATTTAACTTCACATTCTGATGTGACGTGACACATGCGTGTCGTGTGTATTGTTGTATAACACTTTTTCTTTCTGTGTTTTTCTGTGAACGGAGGCTGATGTGACGTCCACAGACAGAAGTGCGACTGATAAACCAGAAGTCCAAACACTGGGTATGTGTCAGCAGATAATGAAGGATGTGTTTTATTCTCTGAATCCCATGATCATTTCTTCATACTCTACACTGAATCAGTGAATCATTGGTGACCAGCTGCATTATATCTGTCATGTGACATCTGTCGTTACACTTTAAAAAGATGGTTTCTGTCAGTTTAGGTTGTTTTTGTTACGCTGATGTGTGTTTTATGGAATCCCTGAACTGCAATGTAAAAAACTATTCTTGAAGAAAAAAAATTCATCTTAAAAGCCTTTTTTTTCTTCAAAACATTTTTTCCCCCTCTTTAAATTTTTTTTCTCTTTAAAATATCAACAAAAGAGAAAAATCCTCTTTATATTGTTTACTAAATTATAATTTCGTTAAAATTGCTTAATGTTTGATATGGCATTTGTTATCACTAATTTGTTTTGTTTTAACTTTGTCTTGGTAACTTGGTTTACTCAGCATTATATTAATAACATGCATTTGAAGAAAAACATTTTAAAGATAGAGAAGAGAAGAGATCTTTAGGACTTACGCTCCAGGAAGGAATGGAACGCCAATTTGTTTTCTTCACCATGAAATTTGTTATCATACAGGTTTCATATTAACGGGTGTGATGTCAGAACTACAGAACAGTTTATTTCACGCGTACAGAATGAGTTAAATCACTAGACTTCAGTACATTATTACATTTATAAAACACTAACCACACAATACAAATATGTCTCAATGCATCTTTCATGAAGTAAAATGACTAAAAGTCTTTCTTCCGTCTGTGAGTGAGTGTGATATACAGTATGTTTCTGTTGTGATAAACACAATCACAACTGTCATTTATCATGAAGAAAACACTAAAACTATTCACCAATGAACTGATTTATAAATGAAAAACAGATGCAGGATTAGTTCATGAAAGCTGTGATGGGCTGTTTCATCTGTTGAAGTGTCACCATGTGAATCTGCTTGTTGTAGTTTAAGCAGTTTTGCAACATAAATGTTTCTGCTACATGAAGGTCATTGAGACAAACATTGTTTTCTTTTGGACTGGTGATGTGTTTGATGTAGACCAGAATGGATCTTTAGTATCAGGCAAACTGTCTTTCAGAAGTGCTGAACTAAAGCTTTAAATGTAGATTCTAGTGAGACTGGTGCATTATGGGCTGTCTGTGATGACTGCTCTGATATAATCAGATGTGTGTGATTATAGCTCTGCTCTGTGTGCTGTTATCTGCGTCTCATACAGCGATTTTGTGTTTTTAGGTAATGGGGCGGGGCCTGACGCTCAGGGGGGCGGAGCTGAGACCGAGACGGACATTAACCTGGAGGTTTCTTTCTCTGAGCAAGCACTTATCTATAAAGAAGGGTTAAAGGTCGCTCAGCCGCAGCGTGAAGCTGATGACAAGTTACCCGTGAGTAACGTTAACTCTTTAACTGATTTACCCGGCAGCTTACATGAACCGGTACAAAGTTTAGACTCATCGAAATGAACTCTGATGACTGAGGAACTGTTAATCATTATAACACAAGAAACCTTTGACCTGCTTTCATCAAACCGAATATATATCTTTCATTTGCATTAATATTCAGGCTGATGTCACTGCAGTAAAGTCAAATACATTTAATTCACCTATGATTCATTTTATTGAGTAAAAGTGACATCTGCTGGTGAGTGTGTGAAACTGCCCTGAATTCTGCCACTTCATAAATCTTATAGGGGTGTTTGGTTAGAGATTTAAACACACTCTACTGCCTCACCCCAGCAACCGCCTCACCCTAGCAACCGCCTCACCCTAGCAACCACCTCACCCTAGCAACCACCTCACCCTAGTAAAATGTTAAAAATACAGAAAGTTTTATGTATCCTCTGTGTTGATGTTCAGGATTTTAAAGTGTCTCAGGATAAGACGGGTCAGACGAGAGCTGGTGATCTGTCAGCTGAGGACATGAAGAAAGTTCGCAGTCTTGTCGTCATTGAGATGAGCGCTCTGTTTGACACGTGTGGAATAGAGATGAAAACTCACAAAGCGCTGAAGGTTAAAGTCAGAGGTTAGTGATCTGTGATGTGTGCATGACTGTAGCCGTCAAGTGTTTTCTTCTAATAAATAATGAAAGAATCTCTTTCAGATGTGATGACTGGATTGGATTGGCTGTGATGTGAGTTTGTGTTATGTTTTGTCATCTGTAGAGTCAGGTTTGTTTGGTGTTCCTCTTCTTACTCTGTTGGAACAAGACCAGCGGAGGATCCCGGGAACCAAAGTGCCTCTTATACTGCAACATGTAAGACAACAACACACACACACACACACACACACACACACACACACACACACAAGTGTTGAAGCAGGACTGATCTCTGAACAGCTCAATGGTGATGTCACAGAATTAACACATCATTCAGATCACTGCCGTTTGTGTTGATGAAATGATCTTTCTATGATTCTGTTTTAAAGTTGATGTCACATATAGAGGATCAGGGTTTAGACACAGAAGGTGTACTGCGCATACCCGGAGCAGCCACTAGAGTAAAGGTAACACCACAATACTGTGTGAAAGAAATCACATTCAGTGTGTGTGTGTGTGTTTGTGACGGGTCAGTCTCTGTGTTTGTCAGGCAGTGTGTCAGGAAATGGAGCAAAAGTTTTATGATGGATTGTTTCCATGGGAAAGTCTTAAGCAGCATGATGCCGCCAGTCTCCTGAAGCTCTTTATCAGAGAACTGCCATTCCCTCTGCTCACTGTAGAATACTTCACTGCCTTCCTCTCTGTGCTCAGTGAGTCATGCACAAATCTGCAGATGAGTTTGACATGTGTCTGTCTTTATTGTCTTTATTGTCTTAATTGTGTCTTTTTGTTCTGATGGTTTCTGTTTGTTCTGAGCAGAGCTGCCAACAAAGAAGCAGCAGCTGCAGGCGCTTAATCTCCTGGTGCTCCTGTTACCAGAACCCAACAGAGACATGCTCAAGGTCATAACCACAATACTTCACATCTGTTCACACACTCAATTCACTTTACATTTACTCACTTCACATTCAAACTGACATTCAACATAAACATTTTACATTCACATTTCGTATTCACACCTCACTTCACTTCACTTCACCTCACCTCACTTCACATGACATCACTTCTTATTTTCACTCTTCACCTCACCCTCACTTCATACATCACTTCACTCACTTCACCTCACTTCACATCACATCACATCACATGACTTTACATTTCACCTTTTACCTCACATCACATCACCTTTCACATTTCACTTCCTTTATTTCACATCACATCACTTCACCTCACCTCATCACATCACATCACTTCACTTCACCCTTCACATCACTCTCATTTTTACTCACTTCACATCATTCACATCACATCACATCACATCACATCACTCTCACTTCACTCTTACATGACATCACTTCACTCACCTCATCACCTCATCACTTCACTGGAACATCCACATCACATCACTTCACACCTGGGCACTTCACTTCCTCACCACCTCACTTCACATCACATGACATCACTTCACTTTCACCTCACTTCACTTCACTTCCACTTCACCTCACCTCACTTCACATGGACATCACTTGTCATCACATCACATCACTTCACATGACTCACCTCACCCTCACTTCACTTCACATCACATCCTTCACTCCCACCTCACTTCACTCACATCACTTCACTTCACCTCACACTCTTCACCTCTTCTGACATCACTTCACTTCACCTCACATCACATCACCTCACTTCACTCACCTCACCTCACCTCACTTCACATGATATCACATCACTTCCACTCTACTCCTCACCTTCACTTCACATCACATCACTTCACCCTCACCTCACTTCACTCACTCACTCACCACCACCTCACATGATACCTCACACCTCACCTCACTTCACCTCACTTCACTTCACATCACTTCACCTCCTCACCTCACCTCACCCTCACCTCACTTCACCTCACCTCACTTCACATGACATCACTTCATTACCTCACTTCCTCACTTCACATGACATCACTTCACCTCACCTCGTTCACCTGACATCACTTCACTTCACCTCACTTCACATTCACTTCACATCACTTCACTTCACATGACATCACATCACGACTTCACATCACTTCACATCACTTCACATGACATCACTTCACCTCCATGACCTCACCTCACCTCACTTCACATGACATCACTTCACCTCACCTCACTTCACATGACATCACATCACTTCACTTCACATGACATCACATCACTTCACTTCACATGACATCACATCACTTCACTTCACCATTTACATTTCACTCACTGAGAATTATGCAGTTCAGTAGTCTGACTGTTGAATTCTTTGTCTTTATCAGTGTTTCATGCGTGTCGTTTTAGGCTCTGATGGAGTTCACCTCACTTTTTTTTCAGAGAGTGATTGATCATAAGGACAAGAATAAGATGACACTGGAACAATGTTGCCGTGGTGATGGCCCCCTAACATCTTCATGTGTAAGGCTTTGCAGTAAGATCAGAGAACAGGAAGAGTTCGCCATGGCAACCGGCACTGCCTCCAACATTGTCCGCTTCTCATCCGGCTACCAGAATCTGCTGTGGACGGTATGAGAGACTGTGAGCTTCATACATCATCCGGCACATAAGTAAACTTCCATTACAGATAAATACTGATGTAAAAATGTCTTGTTTATGTCTCAGATTCCCAAGTTCATTCTGAATCAGGTGCGCAAGCAGAACATGGAGAACCAGCGAAAGATGAACAGAGACAGAGCGGTTAAAAAACTGCTGAAGAAGATGACCCATGACCGTGAGAAGACCTCAGACAAACACGAGAAAAACACTGAGGTGATAGAGAGAAGTCATTAAGACATTCATACACACACACACTAAATGAGAATGAAAGAGATTCAGACTTCACACTGTGAATATATTGATGTTATATCACACTCACACTTTATAGAAATCTCTTGTTTGTCAGTGTCATGGTGCTTTAGTTTGCTCAACATGATTTTTGAAGTGAGAGATGTTCTTGGGACAACATGGTTTGTTAACCCTGGAACAACATTTCTGCTGAAAAGCCCCATTACCCCAAAACTTAGTGATGTTACATTCTTTTTGAGCGAAACTTTAATATTTCAGACAAACATAATCCATTGACTCCATATTTCTAGTTTCATCATGTCAAAGAATGACTAAACCTTCAGCCAATAGCCTACATTTTGAATGAGTATGAGCATGTGATTGTTTCAATGTAAATAGCCCTTCAGTGAGTGAGTCACTGTTTGAACGAGAGAGATCTGGTTCATGAATGAATTTAATGGGTCGGTCATTCAGCAGAAAGCAAACAGCGCTGTTATTGATATTCCACATTTATGACTGACCAAACAATTGAAGTATTGTGCTTTGGTTATCTGAACAACTCATTTAGATGCACATTTTAATAAATTCATTGTTTTTTGTTACAAGTTGACTCAACAATACTTATTTTCACCACCTACTGGAGTACTTAATTAATATGAAATCAGTGAATGAATCTGTGGGTTATTTGTAAAATGAAATAAGTGAAAGATGAGACTGGAGATACGAGCTCTTGACAGTAAGTGTTGTGTAGTGTCAGGTGATGTGAGATTGTGTGTTTGTGTTCAGGCTGAAGGCTTCATAAGGATTCAGGCTCCTCAGTTCTCCATGGTTTCTATGGCTGTACAGCTGACTGATGATCTGAAAGCTTCTGATGTTCTCACACGGTTTCTCAGTCAAGAGAGGTACTTGACCATCATCATCATCATCGTCAAAGTCAAAGTCTCCTTTATTGTCAATTCAATACATACAGAGAATTGAAAGTTCGTTACTCTCAGACTCTAGATACATACAGATAAACACATGATCATCTGCTGAAGAACATCTGATGAGCTTCAATAGACACAAAACACATCTAACAAACTTCTGAGTGTATTATTAACATCTGACATTATTAATAATCATAAAGGACAATATCTCATCAAGATGATCTGCAGCAGCATGTCTGATAGACATTGATTGGACAGTAACAGATCCATGAGATCTTGTGAAATGTGTGTATGTGTTGTGTTGTGTTACAGGTGTGTGTCTGTGAAGAGAGAAGATCTGTGTCTGTTTGAGATGGGAGGAAACATCAGTGAGTATCTGATGATCAGAATAATGAATGTGCTGTCTGTTGTTGTGACACGCGTGTGTGTTTTGTGGTGTAGAGGAGAGATGTCTGGATGGAGAGACATACATCAGGGCTCTTCTGGAGCTGAACCCCAGTGCTGAATGGGTTATTAAATCTGCTCATCATGGACTGAGCTGACCGCCATCACGCCTGCCAATCCACCTGAAGAGCACATGATCCTCATGTGACAGTAGATGCTATAAAACATCTCTTACTCAGTGAATTCAGTTTCTAATAGAAGCCAAACACAGATGACATGTGCTTTATTACTGATGAATGACAGACATGTTTTCAGTCCCAGTGAATCTGCCCGTGTCACATTATTAAGACTAACTCATGATCCTGTTAACCCCCATATTACTGCAATGAAGAAAACATCTTATTCTCATTACTGTAAAGCTTTTTAAACATGAAAGAGTTTGAACTTCTAACATGATTATTTCATTAAACATTAGGCATATTACAGCAAATAACAATCTATCTATCTGTTAAATATATATTTTTAACTTGTTATTTAATTGTGGAGTGAAATATGACATGAATATTTAACCATTAACAAAACTGATTTATTTTTCAGCATATGTATAAACTGTATGAAAACACTTAGGGAGGTCCATTTACATTTCATGTTTTCTTTCTCAAACATTTCATTCGAGAGATTTCTAAATAATCAGAGATGGTACCGTTCCAAAGTCTCTCTGACTGCCAATAACATGTTTAATCTCATAATCACATGATCATGAATGAACTGATGTCGTGTTTTACTGCTCGTGATCGACTCCTTCAGTCTGATCTCTCCACACTATTCATCTATTCATAATGACGCTTCATTTCACACGAGTAGTTTTGAATTCTGTGATTTGTTCATTTTATTATTGTTTCGTGCAGGAAACTGTGAATCTGACAGAACATGACTCATATGTTGTCATATGTTTTAGTGCTTCAGAAATAACCACTAAATGAGTTTTTTAAATAAAAGTTTAATTCTTGATTTGTGTGTTTTGTGTAGTCGTGTGTGTTTACATGATGAGAAGATGTTTGCGCTGGTGTGATTGTACAGTAGCATGTAAAGCGTGTTTGTACTGGTGAAATGGAGTCTGGACGCAGTGTGAGGGAGTCAGACGACCGTCTCTCATGAGATCACACACGTGATCTAACATCATCTTCAGCTCAGTTTCATCTGCATCACATCATCTCATTTACATCATGATGTCAAACCAACACAAATCATATATCTGAATGTTGTGTTTTTTACCTCTCCTGTGACGTCTCTTCCACTGCGTCAGCCAGAAACCTTTTAGAGTCACATCATGAAATATTAAAGACTTCTGCACGAGAAGAAATGAAGAGCAAATGCTTTAATCCAGAGGGACTTTTTAGTGCATTATACTAGTCATTATTTATGTGTAATCCCTGAGATCAAACCCATGACCTTGATGTTGCAAGCATCATGCTCTTACCAATTGAGCTACAGGAACAGCTAAAGTGTGTCATTTTAGTCAAATTAAACATTTATGACCAAGTAAACGCAGCACTTTCACATGACATGAACAAAAGAGACTGAACCTTTCATACGGTTATTAAGCTCATTTAGATGTTTCATAGCTTTATCTAAATCTCTTGACACATATTTCTATGGTTGTTTAGCTTGTCTTTGTCATTTTGTTGTTCTCTGAAGTAAGGCGTTTGAAGCTGCTTTAAAAGGTTCTTCACAGTGATGCCTTAGAAAACATTCAGTAAAGGCTTCTTAAAGTCACCACCACATTGAAATTGGCAACTGATATTCTTTTATGTAATACTTTAGTGTTTTTATGAATAACTTATCTGTACAATCTTTTTTAAAATTCATTTCCCCTCATAAATTCATTTCAACCAAAAATGTTTACCCACCCTAGAAATGACCACTCATTACTCTTCTGGTCAGGAGGACCGGCGTGAGGGCGGAGCTAATGGCGTGAGGGCGGGGCTAATGATGTAAGGGCGGAGCTAATGGCGTGAGGGCGGCGCTAATGGTGTAAGGGCGGAGCTATAGGAGACTCCTTTCTGCCAGTGACCTCAAGCTGTCTATTGCAAAAAACCATCCAATCAGTTCTCCATGTTTGAAATAAATTAAGCCCCGCCCTACAGTTTCTCATATCAGAAGCCCAGAGATACGTCACGATACAGAAAAGACGAGAAACGCTAGTTCTGTTTCATGCCAACTTTAAAAGAAGCTTTTCTATTAAACCATTTTATAATCTGAAACCTTCTGTGAAACAGAAAGCATTTGTGGATGTTCATTCAGTTCTTCTCTGTCATCATGAAGCATTTTTAAGCGTGTATGTGATGATGAACTCACAGCGGGTATCTGAAGAGGTTTTCTCGACATGCCTCCGTATGTCACCATCATTCCTCCATGACTGAAGATCAGAGAAGATCAAAGCTGTCAACAGTCTGTCACTGATGAAAACAGTTATAAATATAATACATACTCAAGATTAGACAAGACGAGTCCTCCGCTTAAACCACCGATACAGTTCAGACCCAGTTTAGGTTTAGGGACCTCCTATAAAGACACGTGAATCTGTGTTTCAGTATCAAATCACTGTGTTACTTCAGTCTGTAGAGATCAGAAACCCCACCTTAAAGATGTCATTAAGACCTGATGACATCACTTCCTCTTCTGTGATGACATAATCAGCTCCCAGAGACCGAAGCTCCTGGATCACTTCTGCACAGTTTGGTCTGAATTAAACACACACACATTTATACAGTATGTCTGTTTCTATGATTATGAACTGTGATGCTCTTCAGCATCTGATGTAGCTTTTCTTTTACAAACATAATGTAGGAACTCATTCTTCATGAATTATCTCGACTCCACTGTATGGAGGAAAAACACATATTTTTAAAAAATCCTATTTTGTTTGTGTGACTTTTGTAAACTAAGTGTTTTAAGTTAGTTTGAAAGAGAACTGGTGAATTATAATAAAAGTGATTCTCATGGAGTCTGAATGTTCTGCAGCACGTGTACATTTAAATGTACTATATTTTGTAAGTATATAAAGTTTGAAAGTATTGTCTGTATATTGTGTATTTCCTCACAGCTGGACGACTGTATGAATCAATCATCATGTATGATCAGAGCTACAGTATTTAACAGTACTCTTTGTATTGTATTGCATGTGTTTTGTACATGGAATCAGTGTGTACGTGTATAAGAGTATAATGTTAATCAATGATGTGTTATAATGAATGCAATACCTGTCTCTGATGATGTTAATAGTTTTAAGAGCCAGAGCTGCTGCGATCTGAATGACAGCACGACCCACGGCACTGTTAGATCCATTCTGAAGAACTGAACAACCTCCAAACACACAGACACAAATCATGTGTGTGTGTGTGTGTGATTAAATACTAAACACAACCCTAAACATGTTTCCTTACCGGCTGTGAGAGTCTGAAAGTCATGCAGCATTCTGTAAGCGGTGCAGGGATTCACAAAGACTGTAGCAGCTCCCAACAGAGACATGTGTGCAGGAACACACAACACATCATCATCCTGACACACAACACCTGTCCTCCATGTGCCTGACACACACAACACACAACACATCATCATCATCCTGACACACAACACCTGTCCTCCATGTGCCTGACACACACACACAACACATCATCATCATCCTGACACACAACACCTGTCCTCCATGTGCCTGACACACACAACACAACACATCATCATCATCCTGACACACAACACCTGTCCTCCATGTGCCTGACACACACAACACATCATCATCATCCTGACACACAACACCTGTCCTCCATGTGCCTGACACACACACACAACACAACACATCATCAACATCCTGACACACAACACCTGTCCTCCATGTGCCTGACACACACAACACACACACACAACACACATCATCATCCTGACACACAACACATCATCATCCTGACACACAACACATCATCATCCTCCATGTGCCTGACACACACAACACACACACAACACATCTTGTCTCATCCTGACACACATCACACATCATCATCCTGACACATCATCAACACACACACACAACACATCATCATCCTGACACACAACACATCATCATCCTGACACACAACACCTGTCCTCCATGTGCCTGACACACACAACACACACACACAACACATCATCATCCTGACACACAACACATCATCATCCTGACACACAACACATCATCATCCTGACACACAACACCTGTCCTCCATGTGCCTGACACACTTACACACACACACAATACATCATCATCCTGACACAACACGTATCATCACACACACAACAACACACAACACATCATCATCCTGACACACAACACCTGTCCTCCATGTGCCTGACACACACAACACACACACAACACATCATCATCATCCTGACACACAACACCTGTCCTCCATGTGCCTGACACACACAACACACAACACGTCATCATCCTGACACACAACACCTGTGCCTGACACACACAACACACAACACGTCATCATCCTGACACACAACACACAACACGTCATCATCCTGACACACAACACATCATCATCATCCTGACACACAACACGTCATCATCCTGACACACAACACCTGTGCCTGACACACACCCGTCCCACAGACACACAAATAAAACACAATAATGAGATTTACACACACACACACACGTTAATAATATCATACCACCATGTGTGACATTATGTGCCTGTCATTACCAACCAGCATCGACAGGCTGCCAATCCACCAGGCTTGAGATGTGTGACATCACTGCCGACCTCCAGCACCTCTCCCACCCCCTCATTCCCCCCCACAGCAGGGAGAGGACACAGGATGGGGTACGAACCTTCACAAAACCAATGAGACATGAATCTTCAGCGTATCATCTGACTACAGCAGAGATTAGAATGAGTGAATGTGAACTGAACCCTGAATCATGTTGATATCTGCAGGATTGACCGGAGCTGCGAGCATCTTCAGCAGGACATCATGACCTCTGACCGGACGCAACATCACCTGCTCCATTCTGAAACCAAAGCAAATCTACTGCTGAAGATGTGCTGAAACTATTCTGATATGATTAACAACAGAAACATATATCACATCATCTGTCGATGATATCTATAAATAAATCTCATGAGTGAAGTGTTGATGAGCATTGATCTGATTGAATATGAATGTAAAGTTTGTACCTGACAGTATCAACGTCATGTGAATGTTCTCTGTAAACTAAAGCTGAGCAGTAATGAACAGATCTCCTCTGAAGATGATCAAAGCCGCGCAGGAGACGTCTGATCATCTTTACAGTCCTCGACATACAGCTGACGAACATGAAGATGATCTATGATTTCTTTAGACTTTCATTAGTCTCGTCTGATCGGGTTTAGCTTCTCGTGTCATTCAATGTAAAAACATTTGACTGGTGTAAAAGTTCATGATTGTGGGCAGATCATTCTCAATTCCTCAATTTCAGTCAGCATTTCAACAGAGTTTAAGGAACCACACGGCAGATGCTGTCAGGATATTTCTTTATTGTGAAATACTGTTCAGTACACAGTTATCACATCATGCTAAACACAAAAGAACAAACACTGAGAGAAATACATCTGAACACACTGATCCTCATGCAGTTTACATCTTAAAATTCACTTTCACCCAAATCACACGTTCATCCTCTGCATTAAACGCGTCTTTTAGGGACTTTCTGCATATGAACAGAATCTGATCTGAAACTGAAAGTTGATGCTGTAATGAAATACACTTTACATGATATTGTTAAACACGTGTAACTCGTTCAGATGAGAGTTTCATATGAGTCACATTAAAATGTGAATAACGTGACGAATAAAAGATTTTGTGTTGAGATTGTTCTACTGAAATGAAATATTAGAATAAGTCACTCTTTATTTGGAGGAGTGTGAGATCTGTCAGGATATTTCACCTGTGTGTGTGTGTGTGTTCATGCCGCGGGGCAGGAGACGGGCTGAACTCCTCTGAGCTCCAGAGATTTGTTCATCTGCACCTCCAGGATCTTGCCGGCTTTAGTGATCTTCAGGTTTCTCATGCAGCCTTTGAATGATGTGTTTATTGTGAGTCCAGACTGATTCACACCGTCTGTAACAGAGACACATGAACACTATTATCATCCCATTCTCTCAAACTCATATAATCACACACACACTTCATCAAAAATCCACCTGACAGCGTCTCTATTCTAAACGGAGAGTTTGATTGACGTACCGGGGTATCCTCCCACATATACGGGGTCATTGGTATTGGCGGAGGGAGAGCGAGGATCAGCGCTAGCCGCTTCAGACTTCCTGCCGTCCACCGTCAGTTCAAGGCGGTGCTTCAGTTTGTGGGCGGAGACTGTGTGCCACTGTCCATCACAAAGCCCCGCCTCCTGATCAGGCTCATATACAGCAGTAAAGCGTCCCGCTCCATTATCAGCATGAAACAGAAGCTACACAAACACAAAAACATTCTGTGAAGCTGCATTTCCTCAAAACAAAATACATAATCTCTCTCTCTCTCTCTCTCTCTCTCTCGTACCTTTCCATTAACAAGTTCAATACCGAGTCCATTCATCTTCTGGCTGCTGACACCTAACAGAACTCCATTTCTCCATGATGTCCGGAACTCCAGATCCACAGAAACATCATTACCGACACGATATACAGCCACTGTACAGTAAACACACACACACACACACACACACACACGCATGATAACTGTTTCTTAATATTGTTAGAAGTAACAGTTCAATGTGTCTCAGTCGAGTCTTACCAGCTTTGGCATAGCCAGTGCCATCAAAATAAGTTCCTTTTTGTGGATTAGCAAAGCAAGAGCCCACAAGATAACTGGATGTGGGATTCTCCATGTCCAACGGCAGATTCAACATCCTAAAGTTCCTGATGCAGCCGTTAATACTGTACAACACCTGAACAAACAACCAGTACAGACTTACACTGTGTGTGTGCGGTCCTTGTAAACCCTACAGTGTGATACAGGCATTTTTTGCTCACTAAAATGTAAAAAGGTGTGTGCACTCACAGGTCCGATGCGTTTGGTGGTGTAGTTGACGGGTAAACCTCCCACATACAACATTCCCACAACATCCAGTATATCTGCTTTCTTTGGGCTGGTTGTGTGTTTGGAGTGACGGCCATCGATGGTCAGAATTCCCCTCTGCTTCTCTCTCAACACACGGATCTACACACACACACGCGCACACACACACACACACACACACACACAGACAGACACAGACAGACACACACACACACACACACAGACACAGACAGACACACACACACACACACACACACACACACAAATAATAAATGATTATTGTAAAGAGAAATTAGTGTAATTAGACATAACTGTGCTGAGACATAAACTAACCTAAAGATAATCTGCTGGATAAAAGAACGAACATTGAGATGATGATAAAATAATGTGAAATGATTGACACACATGTGGTGTTACGCAGGTGCAGGTGTTGTGATTTATGTGTCTGTCTGATGATTTACTGAAACAGAACATATAATAATAATCACCTTGTGCCACTGTCCGTCATTGATGATCCGCGGCACGCTGATGGACGTGTTACCGCTGCCCAGATCATAACTCAGATGAGCTATTCCCTCCTTCAGCTGGATGGTGGCGAAGTCAGCGTGATTTATTCTGGCCATATAGAAGACCAGACCAGAATCTGCTTCTGTACGCATCTCAAACTCTATAATCAACCTGAACATACACACATCACATAAGAAAACACACGATGATGATGATGATGATGAGGATGATGATGATGATGATGAGGATGATGATGATGATGATGATGATGAGGTTTCACTCACCTGTTCTTCACTTTTCTGTCATCAAACTCAAAGGCCATGTGAGTGTTTCTGGACAGACCGAACTGTTTGGCGAGTTGAAGGACGACAGCATCCGTATCTGCTGCACATGATCCCTGCAGATCACAGCAAACACACACGTCAATCATCACAAACATCACTCACACATTATAACACCCACAAACATACACAATTGCAGAGAAATGAAAAATGTCTGATGTTTCTGTGAAAGGTCAGCAGATGGCGCCAGAGGAAAATCTATGAAGCTTTACTCATGTGATCTGTTAAACCCTGACTGTCTTTATTTACAGTACATCAATCTGACAATGTGTAACAAATAAATCTTGTGTGTTATTTAATGACACAAATGATCATTTCTGCAGTCTGCCGTGTGTGTTGTTGTTAATACTACAGAAGTACAGTATTACATCATCAACATACATATAACACAAACTCATCCAGGTAATGTCAGTCATCTCAAACATAATATATATATATATGAGATTAGATTACAAACGATTGTTAGTTTGTCTTGTGTGAAGCCCACATCATAACATTCTGTTCAAATCCTGAAGGGTTTTATTACACAGTTTAAACTAATCCTGATAATAATGTAGTTTAACACTGCTGTCTGTAAACGGCATTAAGACATCACAGACATCAGATCATCTAAACCAGCTAACTAACCAGCCCTGAAACTGATGATAAAGTACACAGATGATATGCGAGGGATTATGACAGAAAATACATGTATATAATATGTTGAGGCTTTCAAAGACATTATATATATATATATATATATTTAAATCCTAAAAGTTAAGAATTAATCAATCATAATATCCCAAATTCAGTAAGTTTAAATGTCATGTGACTGAACTGTGACATACGGTTGAAGGTGCTGGAAGCTTCACTGGTGCTGTAGGTCTGAACTCTGGAGGGGGCGGAGTCTCTTCCTCCTCCTCCTCCTCTTCCTCCTCAGGTGGTGGAGGGGGCGGAGCCAAGTCAGGACACTGGCCAATATCTGCATTCTCAAAGGCGACGGGCTCAGAGAAATCCACAGGACTGTAGACATGAGACAGTTCATGACAGAGAAAGATTCATATTCCTCATTACAGGAGTGATTATTAATGTCATACAGCTTTCATGTAAAGCCACGAGAGGTTTGGAAATATGGGTCACAACACACTGATCTTACAGAGAACATTGTTTCTACATTTATCTTCTGCTGGTAAATGTGACGTTAAACAACAGAACATTCCTATCAACTTTTTCAACAATTTAGTAAAATATAAACACATGATTTACATTCAGAATAAATACAGACTGATGTTAAGTTAAACTAAAGCTGAATAATTCATTGCCACAGGGACACAAATAAACTTTCAATAAAAATATCAAATACAGATGACTGAAAGAATTTATTTAATCTCCAAAGAACTCTCTGAACTACTGAAGATATTTAAAGATAAAGGCTGATGAAACCTACAAAAACATACTGTATTTTCAGTATTACTGTGTTATTGTACTTATGTCTCCAGTGTTTGTACTCACTTAATAGAAATAAATGTGAAATGATTGATTGTATAGAGCTGACGTACACAGTGTTGATGAGAAGGTTCCAGATACAGCCCTCAAACGGCACATTAGACCTCTGGAGACCTGATCCTACATCAGCTGGAAGACCACCGATGAAGAGACGATGAATGTTCAGCGGGTGATCACTGAGTAACGTCTGCTGCATGATGCCTTCTTCATCCACCTGCACTGAGAATGATCTACACAAACACACAAGAGTTTAGAGAGAGAGAGAGAGAGAGAGAGAGAGAGAGAGAGAGAGAGAGAGAGAGAGAGAGAGAGAGAGAGAGAGAGAGAGAGAGAGAGAGAGAGAGAGAGAGAGAGAGAGAGACAGACAGAGAGAGAGACAGACAGAGAGTGAGTGACAGAGAGAGACTTACGCTCCGTGTCTCTGGATGCGCAGTGAATGTTCTCTTCCATCATGCAGTATTCCTTTATCTGGTTTTCTGATAACTCTGCGTGGGTTCTTCATGCCTGTGAAGACCAGCACCTCCAGAGCTCCTTTATTCAGATGGACAGACAGATAGGGCTACAGACACAAACACAATAAAGGTTAGAAAAGGGCTGCAGTGATGCTCATGTTCATTCATTTATTTATCCTTCCAGATGAGGCGACATTTAACCGTTCCTCTTACACAAAGTTTTGGAATAATACTGAAGTTCGGTGAGAACAGCATGAGAAGGTTTGTCATGTTTCTATGAGATTCTCTTATTAGTGGAAAGCGTTCAGTGCTGGTTTGACTTCAGCCCATGAACAACCATCAACAAACACCCTAGTAACAGGACAGCAGTACCCTAGCAACCAGCCCGAGCTTACCCTCGAACATCACAGAGACATAAAAACACATATCCTCAGCTTGTTGTTGTTGTGCCGAGGACTGTGTGGATTTTGGAAACATAATTTAAAACCCTCCTACAGACAACTGAACAAGTGTTTTTGATAAAAGCTAAATTCTCATCTATGTAAAATCCCAGCAGAGTAATAGACTGCTGATGACAGGAGAGAACAGTAATCACATGAGCTGGCTGTGTGAGATCACACACGCTGAAGATGAATTGAGAGAGAGAGATGCAGGAGCAGGACTTCTATCTCCAGCCGTGACAGCCGCGTTTCCAGACAGCGGGTGACCCTTGACGCCCGCCAAAATTGAGGAAATGAATGAGGGTGGAGGAGAACCCTTGGCCTCCAGAAGCCGCACTCCCGCAAAATGACACCCACTTAATTTAGCATGGCGATAATGATTTTAAAAGGTGGCGGTCCAGGACCCTCTCTCGGGAGGGTTATCATAAAGTGGACCACGATCCATCATAAAGGCGGCTTGTAAATCTATTTTTACAAAGGGAGTATCACGGGGAGGTTACAGCGACGACTGCAGTCACGACAGATAATTGATGTGCTGCCCCTGAGCTCACACAGAAATATATAACACACACACACATTACTGACAAAGATGTAGAAAGTCATATTTTAATTAAAATGATCACCTGTAGTCTACCCGCTAACACAAAAAGATCAACTTTTGTTTGCAGAGGGGCAGAAGCAATTACAACCCTGCGTGTGTAATAAATCTCTTTTATGAGCTTTGAGAGCAGAGTAACCTTCATTCTGATCTTGTAGTGAAGGCCACGTTAACACACAATCATCTGACTACATCAGACATCATGCGTGTGTTTAAATGATAAACACGAATATGAAAGCCTATAAATATGAAGCAATGTAATGCTTGTGTGAGTACTGAAGAAGATCTTGAGGTCTTGAGTAAAGATGTGTATGTGAAGAAGACATGATATCAGATGAAAGTGTTGTGTTCATGTTCACGTCTCTCCAGAGTATTAAACACATTCTCTGTTACTCATCTGTCCAACATTAACCCTGACCATGACAACTACATTTCATATATAAATGAGCTTCAATGACAATCTGATAATAAAATAAAATAATGGTTAAAATAATGTCCTCATTTCTATTCATTTGGCAGATGAGAGGTGTGTGTTTAGCGTGTTAAACATGTATGTTTCAGGATTGTGTAATAAAGCACACACACACACACCTCTCGAATTCTGTCGTGACCTGACTGTGGGATGTGGACAGGGTCAGGTTCTGTGTCATAGAGTCCGCCTCCTCTGCCGAACAGAATGGTGCCGTTATCTTTCTTTGTGCTGAAGGAGAGTGATTTCTGATCCGTGTCAAACGTCCACGGGCTTCAGCTCCATGTAACCGGCCGAGAGAAACTCACAGTGTGAAGATTCTGAAAGACACAAACACTCCTGTTAGATTTTTTATGTGGAAGGTGTCGAGGCTAAAACTTCATCTCATTCATAGCAGATTGTTAGTTTTACACGTACAGTACACATATTTAAACATGTACAGCACCGAATGGAATAAAAGCACTTTATTGATTAATAATATAATGCATATATAGTGTAATGTATACTGTATATAAATAATATAATGACTTTATGTTTTTATTAAAGCACATGATTTATTCAGACGATTAACAGAAGTTATTAAAAGGCATTGAGATGAGATCACACGAGTCTTTGAACTTTAATAAACTTCATCTCGCCTCGTCTCACCTCGATCGAGCATCCTTTGGTCAGTCCGTGTAATCCGGGCTGCTCAGAGAAGATTATAGGGAGTTCTGGAGACTTCGATGTCTTTCATACAGCCAGAAAATCTCTTCAAGTTGACCTCTGACCTAAAGAATCACGTCACATGACACTTTCTATTCATCAACATCAGACTCATCAAGCGCTTCGTTCTTTAACTGGTGTATTTCATAATAAAACATACTGAAAACACAGACTCATGCCATATTTAACCATTCATACCTGTACTTTTCCAGTTTTGGGTAAACCTCCAAAATAAATCCTCTCATTCTCTCTCAGATTGAGTCCTGTAGCTCCTCCTGGAGGCGTCATCAGCAGCAGCTCATCTTCACTCGTCTCAGCGTTCACTATAGTGATGCTTTTCGCTAAAGAAGAGAGTTAAAGAGACACCACGACATTATACAGCCAGATGAAGTCCCACTGAATAGGCCGTTACCTTCTTTCTTCATTAGGGACATGGTGAAGAGTTTCCACTTTCCATCATTGTGCCGTTTGTCACTGGCGACGAACGGAGCCTGAACCCAGATCATAACTCACTTTCACCCGCCCGTCATTTATTTCCACACTCATGAAGTCCTTCTGTTCACAGAGACAAAAAACACATCATTACACGCTTCAAAGACTTCTCCTCCATCAAACAATTAAAAAAGATAATGAAAGTTTATTTATGTGTGTGTGATATATTACCATGTCTTTAGTGGCAAAGTACATCATGGCCGGCGTCTAATGGAGAGCGTCGCGGAACTTGAACATCACTGTAGAAAGCGTTTGGATTCCATCTGGTGGGACGACTGGCGGCTGCGTATCCGTCACCATCGAACTGAACCGTACCTTCAGTGTCTGCCGGCTGAGGACTACACACACCAACTCAATATTACATCACTGCTAATCAAAACATTATTAAATCAATCATTCAAAGAGAACTGAACATCAATTCAAAGACTGACATCATCATTTCATGTATTTGATATGTGGATTTAGTGTCTCACCTGACAACACAACCAGCACAATCTCCATCTCTCTGTCTGTAGTTCCACAGACCGATGGGCTTTCCATCCAGAGATGTTTCACCCATACAGCCGAGAAGCGTGATGCTTCTGGCCGAGGCGTCTGCCTTCTGCAATGCGGCACAAACACACAAAGACTCTCATCAGACTCTTTCTGAATGACTGTAAACTACACAATAATGTCCTGAACTGTAAAGAGTTTATTAAGCATGTCCATTGAACAGTTTATATCACTGTTCATGTTTTACCAACAATAAGTCAAGAAGAGATCACGGTTAATTACTGTAAACACATGAGGCGGACCCAAAGCTCTTACTGCTTATTACTTTACACTTAAAAACCCTAATGTCCTCAAGATATTAAGAGAATATATTTCACAGAATTAATATTGCTAAATGATTTTCTTGTTTTAAACAACATTTTAGTAAACACAGAAAACACACTAGAAAAATAACTCGATTTAAGAAAGTGTAAATCCTCACACTGGAAAACAAAGTCAAAATCAGGTTGTGTATTATTGTGTTTGTGTGTAATGATGAAGACC
This sequence comes from Beaufortia kweichowensis, assembly GCA_019155185.1. Taxonomy (NCBI): domain Eukaryota; kingdom Metazoa; phylum Chordata; class Actinopteri; order Cypriniformes; family Gastromyzontidae; genus Beaufortia; species Beaufortia kweichowensis. The sequence continues at coordinate 16,524,058 of CM032807.1, forward strand.
TTCACAGAGTCCAGCATTCCTCCCACAAACAGATAAAGCGTTCTGATCCACATCCAGTACAGTGAAGGTCTCCAGGTGATGTGGAGCTGGCGTGAAACCGATGGCGTTCCTGTCCTCGAACTCTCAGAGCCTGAACTGAGATAGTGCCCTTCAAGCCGATGCTGAAACCCACCATAAATATATACACACACAGCACTTATGAACCAGCACTCATATAAAACACACCAATGTGAGTTATATGTATCAGTGTGTGTGAATGTGAGTTACCGTGAGGCTTCAATTCGATGCCAGTTTCCATCATTGATGATGAGATGAGGATATTCAACACGACCAACTCCTGATCCAACATCCACAGAAAGTTCACTTTTCCCTTCCTCATCTCAATCGCCAGAAAATCCACCTCCACACCACACACACATATATATTTATTACTTCTCTATTGTGTTTTTTAAAGAGAGAGAGAGAGAGAGAGAGAGAGAGAGAGAGGGAGAGAGAGAGAGAGAGAGAGAGAGAGAGAGAGAGAGAGAGAGAGAGAGAGAGAGAGACAGAGAGAGAGAGAGAGAGAGAGAGAGAGAGAGACAGAGACTCACATATTGAGCTGAGCCGGTAGAAGAGCAGATTATCAGCTGAGAGTCTTGGCATGAAGAGAGAATAATGGTGTTGTATCGGCCGGCCTTTCTTGATCTCCGGACGATACGCATGCGGATACAGTTTCCACTGGACGACACCGACACCTTAATCTAAAGTTGAAAGGTCAAAAGAGACTGAAGCAAAAAGTACATGAATGTGTGTGTGTGTGTGTGTTTGTGTTAAACTCACAGAATTGGCTTGTTTGCGAGCCTGATTGATGAGTTCTTTTATCTGTGAGATGTTTTCTTCAAGTTGTCCTGAAGTTCTTGAATCGAAGCGATTTTCTCCAACAATCTATCGGCCCGTTCTCCAGATCTTTCCACTTTGGTACCTGCTGCATGAACTGCAAAACACACACTCATAAACATCAAAACACAGAATTATGCTGGAAATAATGACATGAAACACGCTTGATAAAGCAAAGCCTCCAGAAACACAGAATATAGAAATAGAAAAACAAAGAAGAACAGCGGGAAGCGGAGAAGAAAGTGACGTGTTATATATCTGTGGTTTGCAGCGTGGGAAGCCAGAGGCGTCGAGCTGTTATTTCTAAAAGCTAAATTGACAGTTTTCATTGGTAATTAGCTAAAGCTCATTAAGATAAAAAGCTTGAAGCACTTGGCTTTCAAAGGCCGTGTTTAATCCTGTTCAGCTTTAAGACAGAAGAGAGAAAGCATCATGCTAAAGCCTCTTGGGGAATATTCACATCATTCCTCACAGATGAAAGAATCAAATCAACATTATGCATACTTATTGCTGTTGATGATGAAAATGAAGCGGGGAGAAATATGAAATCAGTGTTTAAAGTGATTGTGTAACACACAAGCCGAGTAATGAAATATAGAGATGTTGTTAAATCGAGTTTGTCGTACTGTTTCTTTCAGGATCTTTGATGAGGTTGTTGGCTTTATTGACATCATCTTCCAGTTTACTGTAGTTTCTCTTTAAGCCCATCAGGTTCAGGTTCATGTCTTTCAGGCCGGTTCAGGGCGTCTAAGCTTGTGTCATTAGCATCAGCGCTTTTGCTTTTAGTGGCTCGAATCTTCACCGCCAGATCTAGAATCATCAACAAAACAAAGAATACAATCACATGCATAACAACAACAACATGTGCAGATCATATGTAAAAGCCTCTGCTGTACTGTACACACACACAGACCGTCAGGGATGGCCTTGAGCTTCTCCATGGTGTCGTTCAGTCCTCTCTGTAAATCATTCTTCTTTCTGTCGGCTGTTTTCTGTCGAAACTCAAGAGCTGCCAGATTATCTCCATTTTCTGCAAAACAAAGAGAAATGCAGAAAAACCTCTGCCATTTATGCCTTTGTGCAGTGTTTGTGTGAAGCTGCAGGTCAGAGATGTTTCTGATGTTCTTTAACCTTTCACATCGTTCTGAAGATCTCTGGCTTCTTTCCACAGGCGATGGCTCTTCTGAACAGAACCTTTGGCCTGATCTTTCAGAGATCCTCTGGGTCCTGAAGACTAAACACAGAAGATCACAAACTATTATAACAGTCTTAGAAGAATCATTTGTAGTTGCCGTTCAGTCAGAGAACTATTTCTTTCTCATCTGTATACAGTCATTGTGAGAAAGTTTCTTTATGAAGCCGTACAGTCAAAAGATGTTCATGATAGAGTTTATGAACGCAGTGAATGAATGTGATTATTCTCAGAAATACTTTTATATTAATATCACAACTGAACTGCATTGATATAGTTCTGTCTTCATTTCTTCATGTTCATTGCATTGAGTCATGTTCACAGAATCCTAATATCTGTAATAAAATAATAAACAACACATCCACTTTAAACACACAATACACATGTCTAAACTCAAGGTTTATTTCTATAGCACTTATATATTTATGAAACATTAAAAACAGAAACTGAACTCATGATTCATACAGCAGTGAGGAGCTCAGACCAAACACAACATCATCTCCAGCAATATTAACTACTGTACATACTGTACAACAATAATCATATTTACTGTAGCAGTGTCTCACAAACATGTTGAATGTCAAATGATTTTCATGCTCATGTTGTTCTTATGTTGTCGAGCTGTGATTTCTGTTGAACATTGGGACCGTTGAATGATCGCGTGAAGAACATCTACATGTTCTTCAGCACTTTTATTAATGCACTGTCTGTTGCATGTTGTTGTGTGTGTGTGTGTGTGTGTGTGTGTGTGTGTGTGTGTGTCTCACCAGCTGTAAAGCATCATTGCTCGTCTTCTTGGCCTCTTTGGCCACTTTATCAGCCTCGTCCATGTAGTTCTTGATGTTGGTGTATGCGTTGAAAGCAGCCGTGGCGTTGAAGGACAGATTCTTTGAATATCAGCGAACAAATCACTACAGAGAACACAAACACACAGTTCACATCACACACACACACACACACACACACAGTGACACACACAGACACACACACACACACACACACACACACACACAGTGGCACACACACACACACACACACACACACACACACACACACAGTGACACACACACACACACAGTGACACACACACACACACAGTGGCACACACACACACACACACACACACACAGTGACACACACACACACACACACACACACACACACACACACACACACACACACACAGTGACACACACAGACACACACACACAGACACACACACAGACACACACACAGACACACACAGACCTGGTAGAGACAGAGGCCAGACAGAGACGTTGAGCTGCACACACAGACTCTCAGCAGCAGGCTGGGAGCCGGGCCGGGACTCAGAGTGGAGTCAGTTGATCGTGCAGTGGATTCAGTCATCTCCTCGGCTCTCTCAGCAGCATGTTAAGGCTGAACAGATGTGGGGGCCGGTGTCGTCCAGACCTCGACTCAAAGCTCTCTGTTATTTTAAAGTCCAGTTGATCGTGCAGTGGATTCAACTCTCCAGCATCATCTCCTCCAGCTCCTGATCCAACAGCAAAACACAGAGACAGCAGATGTTAAAAGGCTGAACAGATATAGAACCTTTAACTCCCACATGGCACCTGGGCCTGAAACCGTAGATGAGTGTTATTGATGTGTTTTACTGATACTCGATAATGAAGAGTAAGCAATGTGTTCTCTATTATTGTGTAATGATGATGTATATTATTGATATTGATGCTGATGATGATCGCCAATGATGTCTGCGTATTATCAATCATAATGATGATAATGATGATGATATTCTCCATGATGAGAATTAATGATGATGTGTGTGATATTCACCATTAGTATTGATATTGTTGTTGATCACATGTGATTGATTATTGATATTATTGTGAGTATTGATGATAGTATTATTATTGTGTGATGATTGATAATGATGTGATTGTGATGATATTGGTATTGTGATGTGTGTGATCGCATGTATTAATGATGACTATTATTAGTGATGTGTGTCTATTGATATCATGATTGTATGTGTGATGTGATATGATGTATGATATTGATATTGATGATGTGATGATGATGATATTGATGATGATGATGATGATATTGATGTGGTGGATGATGTTGATGATGTGATGTGGTATGTGATGATATTATTATTGATGATGTATGTATTATTATTATTGATATTATTGATGATGTATGATATGATGATGTGTTATTGATTATTATTATTATGATAATGATGATGTGTATTGATGTGATATGATAATATTAATGATATTGATAATGATGTGTGTGTGATATGATGATATGATTGATGATGATATTGATGATGATAATGCGTGTATGTGATGATGATGATGATTATGTGTGATGATGATGATGATGATATGTGATATTATTGTGTGTGTATTGTGATGATATTATTATTGATGATGATGTGTATTGTATGATGATGTATGTGTGATGTGTGTGATGATGTGTGTGTGTGAGTGTGTGATGTATGATGATGATGATGTGATGATTGTGTGTGATGATGTGATTGTGTGTGATGTGTATGTATTATTGTATGATATTATTGTGTTGTGATATGTATTATTATTGATATTATGTGTGTGTGTGGTGTGTGATGTATTATTCGTCATGATGTGTGTATTATTATTATTATTATTATTGTGATGATGTGTGTGATGTGTATTATTGTATGATGTGATGTGTGTGTATTATTGTGTGTGTGATGTGTGTGTGTGTGTGTGTGTGATGTGTGTGATGTGTGTGTATGATATTATTGATATTATTGTGATATGTGTGTGTATTATTATTATTGTGTGATGTGTGTGTATTATTATTATTATTGTGATGTGTGTGATGTGTGTGTGTGTATGTGTGATGTGTGTTATTGTGATGTGTATTGTTGCATGATGTATGTGTGTGCTGTGTGTGTGTGTGTGTGTGTGTGTGTGATGTATGTGTGTGTGTGTGTGTGTGTGTGTGTGTGTGTAATGCGTGTGTATTATTATTATGTGTGTGTGTGTGTGTGTGTGTGATGTGTGTGTGCGTGTGTGTGTGTGTGTGTAATGTGTGTGTGTGTGTGTGTGTGTGATGTGTGTGATGTGTGTGTGTGATGTGTATGTGTGTGTGTGTGTATAATGATGTATGATTGTGATGTGTGTGATGTGTGTGTGTGTGATTATTGATATGTATGTGTGTTAGTGTGTGTGTGTGTGTGTGTGATGTGTGTGTGTGATATGTATGTGTGTGATATGTGTGTGTGTATGTGTGTGTGTGTGTGTGTGTGAGTGTGAGTGCATGTCGTGTGCGTGCACCTGTAGGCTGTCAGGTTTCTCTGGTTTTATCAGACAGATCTCCTGCTTCTCTGGTTCTGTTCTGCGCTTCCTTCAGAAGATCTTCAGCTTCATTCAGTTTCTGTCTGTAATCGCTCATCTTCTCACTGACCTCTTTCTTCAGATCCTCTGTGGTCTGTTGTGGATCTCAAACAAAGGCTTCACTTTAGCTAAAAGAGCCTCTGCGGCCCTATAATCCACAGAGACAGAGAGGATTTGGTTTTATTTCCTCATTTATCCAAGCTCCACGGCTCCAGAGGATCTCTGGACTCTGTAGTGGTCTGATGTGACATTAGTTTTATATAAAGAGATTAATCTGATGGAGTCTGCCAGCTCTTTCCACAACTACACATGCTTATCAGTTGCATTAATACAATAATTCACATGATTCAATATATATTGATAATAAATACAGTCTGTGAGAATTTATATTTCAAGTTTTGACTGAAAGTGTCGCGTGTATATAAGCTGGAATTATTACGTGTAACTGAGACTACAAATCCACAACATCACTGTCACCAACTCACATCATAATGTGTTCCTATAGTTTTAACCATGTAAATCAATTATAAATGTATAAGAAAAGGACATAAAGCTCATTTCATTCTATTCTCACTTTAATACAGAACAGTGTTGGATTGTGAAACACATTCTGTGTCCTCCTCTAGATGTCTCTCTATGTTCTGTCATTGCTGAAGAATCCATTAGAGAAGTCGTTCTATTAGACTGAAATGACCCCCTCCTCAACCTCAGGCAACTTTTAATTAGTTCATTAAGATTTTACATAAGAAACAGAAACTTTCTTCATTTAAGCTGGAATCCACTGAACCACAAAATCGCCTGAGAAACAAAACAATTATTTCAACCTGAGAACTGAGCGGCTGCCACAGTAGGAAGACTTTCACTGCTGATGTTGTGTTTTGCTGTGGTTTACTTTACATAAACCCTCATAAAGAAGAAAATCTCTCCACCTCACATTTGTCTGTGCACTGCTGGATGTGTGATGTACTCGAATATTTCCCCCAATAATCAAAACATACGATCTGCACGCCTCCACAATACTAACACAATAAGAACACCATAGGGATTCACCGATCAGATCGTGTATTTTACCCTTGTTCCTCGTCTGCGTCGTTTCTTGCCGGAGCTGGCGTCTGCATGAGTTCCTGAGCATGGCTTGAATTTCATCATTCATCTCATTGCAGCTCTTCTCTGGAGCTCCGTTCTTCAAGCCCAAAGTGGCGTTCAGCTTCATGAGCTTTGTCCCGTAAGCTGGAAAACACATATTGACTTCTAAAGCTTTTACATGTACAGAATAACAGTAATCCACAAATACTCTCCATCTATAACATTTCCTCAGATGTGCTCCTCACTTCTCTGTCATTTGTGTGAATGTTGATTTAAATGGCACAGATTTAACGATCTCTAATCACATTACACTAGGAAACAATCAGCTAAAACAGGAGCAAAATAAGCGAAGAGCAACTTTCTCAGCATTCATAAGACTGTAAAACTAAAAGAATCCTGAAAAAGAACCGTTTGGGGTTCTTCACACATCCACCAGTGGAACCATCAGGAGGACTTCTGAGGACCTTCCCGCGACTGAATTGTCTAAAGGAAGACTGTTCATGATTCTTCAGAGAACTGCGGTGTAGTGTAGAAGAACCCCCAAGCGGTTCCTCAGAATCCTTTAGTTTACTACTGAGATTTTGAAGATACCAAAGTGAAATACGGAAGGATTAAGTATAAAAAATAAATGAAACACTTGTGTATTTGTATGGTGTTAATCTGAGTGGAAGAACAATTATTTCTCTGTATTTGTACATCTCATGTTTTAAATGTTAAGAGCATCTGCTGGAACAGCACATCATGTGAGGTTATGTTTGTCTTCAGAGGACATATTGAACATGAAGTTGTTTGATACCTTCAGCAGTCAGAAGTGTGTTTCTAACATACAGCTCAGATCCTCCACTTGCAGCTTTACGACTTCTTTCTGCATCTGCTGCTGTTTGCTCACCGTCAGCAGACACTTTAGTTGCCCTCGTGCATTACAAAATAAAAAATCATCAAGGGTTTCTTAAACAGATCAGCCGTCATGCGACGTGCTTGGGGATGGCGTTTCACTGAACTTTCCTGAACAGAAAAATCCCAAACTGATCTCTGCAATATGAGGAGCATGAAACAAAGAAAAGATCATAAAAATAAACATGAAAGGAAACTTTCTAGTTTTCAGGCAAGAATATTTGAAAGGTCAAAGGTTATATGAATAAAGGTACAGAAGGCTGTGTGTCTATTTAACAAGCTCTTGAACTTTTGTTCTGTGAAAAGCGGCTGCTTCTCTAGCTTTTACATTTTATCAAGTTTATCAAGGACTTCTATTGAGAAGATGGTAAAAGTTTCCTTCAACAGAAATAAACAGGACTGATGTGATACTTAAACAACAAATAACTTAATGTTCTGTCCTTCTTTCATATTTCATAAACAAACCAACAAGGTCAGCAGAGAAAAGTCAGAACTTCACATGTTGGCCCTTAAAATGCAAAACAATGAAACAAAACAGAAAAAGAACAAGAACAGACTGATAGCAAAAGAAAACAATGTGCTTATTGTTTGTGTCATGTCAGCTGATGTCAGGGTGGGAGTGAAAACACAGTAAAGTTCTCTGATGGAGGAACAAAGACACTTACATCTGATCTTTAAAAGAAAAACTGTGAGGATACACAGATTTGTGTTGAGGAACATACAGGCTGCACACAGACATGACAAGGTTTGCTCTTCCTCTTCTAAAGGAAGTTCACCTAGCTTTCATAACGGAGAATAAACTTTAGTGAGAATTTCGGGTCTCAAGGCGGCGTGAAAATATCCGGTTCAGACGCCTGCACCTGGATCAGATGAGGATCAGATGAGACTCTCAAGGAAGAGATCAGGTGCCATTGCAACCTCTGAGGATCAGGCCACGCTTAAAGATTTCCAACATGGACGTGTCACTTCAGATTATAAAGCTGTATATCTGTCTGGAGCTTTGTGTCTATCATCTGCGAGCAAGACATGAATCTGGCCATCATCTGAATGAAGTTTCTGCTTTTTATGTCCAGAACATCAGGTCTGAATGCTCCAGCAGGGCGGTAACCATCCTCCCGTGAAATTGTAATGAGGATGACTGTATATCTATGCTGACGTAGCTGACCGAAGTCTGAATGAGTGGTGCCTTTATACCTGTATATTTCATTGCTACATCAACACAACATTGATGAGTCCTGATCAAGTGACAGGTGCCTTTATAACTGAAGTGTGTTTGACATGACTTCGACATCAACCACTGTTACTAATTCGAGACTATAAAACCCTTAAACTGCTCTACACCCATCAACAACTGAAACAGATAGCCATGTTCGGTGTGTGTGACCCACCAGTTAAACGGCTCGTTCATCTCGTCCGCAGACTGTCCAGATTACTGTCGATACGGCTGTAAGAAGTCTCGAGCTCTCTGTGGTGAAAGCATGGTGCTGCGACGACACACAAACGAAGAAACAGATCATGTATGACTGACCAGGTGTAGGCGTGTCACCATGGAAAACAGATTGTGACAGCCCAGAGTTAATGTGACATCACTGAATAATAAAGAAGCAATTTCAAATATAGATAAATATAGATTTTAGATGTTCTTGAAATACATCAGTGCTGTTAAATGACCGTAGTGATCATATAAATGTTTTATATACAGCATGCTGATTACGCACATCGTTTTCACATCACACAGTTTAATTGTTTACGCTGCCTTTAACAATAAACTTCAATTCATATATTCATATAGAAATGAACTCATGTTCAGTCAGAAATAAGTGTTCACTAATTGTGTTTATGGCATGACAAACTATTCTATAATGATCTATCCTCATCTTTACATCAAGTTCTAAATACAGTTACTGTAAGAGTATGAGAGAAAGCCGTTTACACTCACCTTCCAGCTCATCCGTCATGTTCTCTCAAGCGATAGAGAACTTTGCCACACGGCAGTGGGAGGGGCAGAGTAAGATTGACACTGCCAATCAAACGCAGCAGACGGCTCCATGTCACGAATCAAAGGTCCTGCGCAGTGTCATCTGCGCTGAAACACACATCACTGCATGTATAATGGCTGATGATGTTACATCCTGAATCACTGCACACATGTCCAGTCACGTCTCTTCACACATACTGTAAACACTACTTCAATCACGGAAGGAGGAATATCAGAAGTTATTACACAGCATCAGTGAAAGAAACTCTCTGTGTGTTGTTTAAAAGGACACGGCGGGTGTTAATGGTCAAGGATGGACTGATCCTCAGGCAACACTGCCTTGTTAATGGATATTTCTTCACCTCTTTTGTCTTTCACCCCTCATCACAACATCACCATCTGAGAGAACACACAAGAGGCGACGCTCTCTCTGGATTCACTTTCATTGAGTGAAGAGGAAACTTCGAGGAGAAAGAACTTCGGTAATTTAACGAGAGAGTGTGAAGGCGGCTCCGGCAACTTATTATGGTGCTGACATACCACCAACCCGTGCAAGAGAGAGAGAGAGACAGGGAGAGAGAGGACGGAGACAGGAGAGACAGAGGGAGGGGAACTGGAGAGGGGGACAGGAGACGGGGAAAGAGGACGGGGAGAGGACAGAGGGGGTCAAAGGGGGACTGATGGGGACAGAGGGGACAGGACAGGGGGGAGGAAGGGGGGGGGAGGGAGGGACAGAGGGGACAGAGGACAGGAACCGGTAGAGAGGAAGAGAGAGAGCGTGTGGCTTCAGTGGATGGAAATCAGCTCTTCATTTAACCTCGAGTTATTCAGATTCCTGTGAAAATTCCACTCTAACACATCAAATCAGAGAACTAAAGAGTGAGAGGAGTTACAGATTTACAAAATTTGTCTCTATATCGTCATGACACACAACAGGTTTATTTTGTCCCGAGTTAGAAATAAAACATGTCAGTGAGGAGAGTAAATGGTCAAACATGTTCAATACATACAGTAAAGATGTTCATGATGATTTACTGAAAGAAATCAGATCTAAAGCCTCAAACATAAACCAGAACACCAATAGTCATCCATAATCCAGCAGAAGATCAGTGTCTGAGTAAAGATGTCACCCGGGGAGACGAGTCGATGTACTGAATGTGTGACAGTGAATTCATGAATACAAATGAACATGGCATACGAACATGTAAAGTGATGAAGATAAAGTTGGTAAAATGTAATAAACTGAAGAAAATAGTGGTGTTTACATCACAGCTAACAATAAAGGAATACCAGGTTGGGATACTTTTTCCAGCTGATGAATAATAAAATATATACAGTCAAATGATCTTTGGTGTTAACTGCAGTCTAGGGACTGGCGGGGTTTTTATGTCAGTGTATGCTTTGCAGAAGCCAGAGCCGAGGGGGTCATGCAAGGCCTCTATCTGAGGTAATCCCAGGTTCATCTGCAAGTATGAACCATTCTCTTTGAACTTTCCTTCAAGAGAAGGGTGGATTCTAGTCCTGCTGTCTTTGAATTTGCGTGTCTCTTTCTAAAGTTTTCTTTGCAAAATACTCAAATTATCATCTAATCATCTAATGAATTAAATCATCACGTCCTTGTGACTCTACAAACTGTGCGTTAGTGTGGATACTTATCTCATTGTTGTTGTTGTTGTCTATATGGCGTGGTTGTCTTTATGAAGCGATTTCAACTGTGTCCTCGTTCCCCTCCTGTTTCTAGCACAGTGTTGAAGTGTTTTCTCTTGGTATGCATTACTGAGACAGAAGTGATTTGTTATCTGCATGACACTGTGATCCCAGAGGCTAGCTTTACCACGTTAAGCATTTCTTCATTCATTGGATTTCTCATGTAATCTTCACTTATTATAGTTTGGTTCCATGAGACCATCCAGCAAACTTCTCATTTCAGCTATGCCTCACGATGTAGGACACACTAATTATCATTCTGTAGATACTGGCCCAGGTCAGACAGCACGTGAATTGGGGGATGCAGTCAATGTGATGGCATTAGGAGATGTTTCTATTTCTGGTTTCGACAAATCCTGCTCACTGTCGAGACAATACATCCTGTCATCAACGCTCACTGTCGAGAACTTGCCCACATCCTGTCATCAACGCTCACTGTAGAGGGACACGCCCATCTTTTACATCCTCGCTCGCTTTCATAGACACGCCCATCACCATGTCGGCACCGCTCACTGACGAGAGACAAGCCCGCATCCTGTCATGCAACTCACTGACGAGAGACACGCCCACATCCTGTCATCAACTGGCATACTTTAATCGAGAGACACGCCCACATCCTGTCATCGTAAAACGCTCACTGTCAGAGACACGCCCACATCCTGTATTCAACGCTCCTGGCGCTCGTAGAGAGACAGGAAGCTGAACATCCATTGAAGTCATTGTGTTTCTCAACTATAGTCTGGCAGGAGACCAGCGTTATCGCACACACACAGCTAGACTGAACACGTAAACGCATTGAAGCACAATTGTGTTCTTGTCTATTCCAGCCAGCTAAATTTATCCCACAACATAAGATTCCACCTGCAGTTGTAGGCCTTTGGTCGAACATCCGCAGCAATGGAACCAATAAGCGGCCAGCAACTACACCGACACTACACAAATCTCGAAATACGACTCGTTTCAGTCTTTTTGTTTGTTTGGCTGTTTTCTGATCGGAAGTATAAAGAAACTCGCGGAAGGATCTTAATGCAGAAGTCTTAAAAGCCCTGTAGCTTGGCAAGAAACAACATGTTGTTGCACTAAACCTCCACTAATGCCAGGTGTTAGTGATGTTGTTATGCACGTACACTAGCGCCCGCTGGCGGATACACATGCCTCTCCATGCAGCCAGTCTGACTCCAGTCCGCCCGGCGCAGGGCGACACTGGCACTGCCAGGATCTGATGTCGCTTGCAGCCGAATGCAGCGTGCCACCACCATTCCTCGCTGCGGCCGCCACTTCGCCCGGGAATTTACCATAGAAACCAGGGGCACACCAGCAGAGGAGATGAAATCCCAGGCCCTGCCCGTGTACTCATGCGTCAAAGACGGTGAATGAAGTCATGAAGATATTTCACCTCTGCGCCCAGTGTTTTTCCAAGCGTAACCTTCAGGACAGGCCGTGCAGCGGTAGTCATGAAAGCCGCCCAGTCGGTCAGCTGGGACTAGAGCTGACAAAAGAGGCGGGGAACGCTGCGGTGTGTGCACCCATCACACCTAACCCGTGTTGTATTATTGTGTGTGTGTGTGTAATGTGTATGTTGTGTTGTGTATTGTGTGTATTGTGTGTATTATTTGTAATGTGTTGTGTAATGTGAGATGTGTGTGTTATTATGTGTATTATTATTAGTAATGTTACTTGTTCTCGAGGTTGAGCAGAGGACTGCGCTGGGGTCCTGCAGTCGTCAGGTAAGCCGCGCGCAACACCATAAAACCGGGTACATCTCTCGCTTCTCTCCTGCAGCATTTATGCTGACAGTTCACTACATAAAACCTGGCGACGTACAACACCTTCCAAATGTTTTATGTCACTTGGCTATCCACATATCGTTACATTCTAAATGAACATTAATACAGTTTTTAACCAAACAAATGAAAGCTTTTATAGTGAAGAGATCTGCATGTCTCATGAAAGAGATAGAGAGAGAAAGAGAGAGAGAGTGTAATGAAGTTAATACTTTACTGGTCGAGTATCCTCTAAAACTTTCATTAATAACTTCCTGTGTACACCTCGATTTACTCCAATTACCCCCCCCCACACACACTTTCGTTTACCATTTTCAATTTACCAAAAGCCCTAAAATGCAAATGATATTGTTATTGTGGCATGTGATTGGAATACAGCTGGAGGGTCAGATGATGGCCATGAAACCACGCTCCGTGCGTTGCTGAAGAAAGCGGTTTGTGTGTGTGTGTGATCATGCTTGCCTGACAGGCGGTATTTCAGGATTGCGGAGATCGCTGTGACCGTGCGTGACTGGCTGTGCACAGGGGTGCCAGGAAGGAAGGCCCGGTCACCCGGGCTGCACGCCTGGGCACCCGGCCTGTAGAACCTGCCGCGCACTCCTGCTGCGCACGCACGGGCATTGTTGATATGTAAGAGGGAAGGTGTTCTTGTGTTGAAACCATGGCGGCGATCTCTCATCAGGATGAATGGTGTCAGTTTGGTACCATCTGTTGAGGTGAACCTGTTTCCAAACCTTTATTAGGCACGGTATGTGGCGTGTCTGTATACAGCCATCTGTCTGCACGTCAGCCTGCAGATGTAAGACATCACTGGTAGCCGTAACGCAGAGTATCTCACGCGATGTGTAACACCCGTCTCTCTTTCCGCACGCTGTTACACATCTGCACTGATGTGTAGCACGTCTCTGCACTGATGGCTGTAACGCACGTCTCTTCTCACGCACTGATGTGTAACGCGTCTCTCACACACTGATGTAACACCGTCTCTTCACCGCACTGATGGTAGCGGCACATCTCACACACTGATGTGGCACGTCTCACACACTGATGTGTAACTTTTTACGTCTCTCACACACGCGATTATTGTAACACGTCTCTCACGCCGGGTATTGTAACACGTCTCTCACACTGATGTGTAACACCGTCTCTCACGCACTGATGTAACACGCGTCTTTCTCACACACTGATGTAGCGCTTGCGCGTATCACGCTGATGTGTAACACCGCGTCTCACACTGATGTGTAACTTTACGTCTCTCTGCACTGATGTGGCACGTCACCTGCACGCTGATGTGTAACTTACGTCTCTCTGCACCGTCACTGGTGCCAGCAGCGCGTCTCTCACGCCTGATGTGTAACCTGCACGTCCTCTCTGCGCTCTGAGTATTAGCAACACCGTCTCCTCACGCTGATGTGTAACCTGCGTCTCTCCGCGCTGATGTGTAACCTGCGTCTCCACTGATGATGTGGCATTATGGTCCGGAGTGGCAACCGTGCGGTGGCGCTTACTGTCTCTCTCGCACTGATGTATTCTTAACCTCGTCTCTCGCGCTGATGTGGCGGCCTGCGTCGCTCACACGCTGATGTATAAGCGCGTCTGCGATGTGTGGCATCCTTTCGTGCTTAACTGCCGTCTCTTACGCTGATTATAGCAACACCGTCTCACGCTTTGATGTGTAGCACGCGTCTCTCGCGCGCTGATGTGTAACACCGTCTCTCACGCACTGATGTGTAACGCACGTCTCTGCGTTGTAACGCTGGTACGTAACGCATCTCTCACACTGATGTACAACACGATCTCTCCACGCACTGATGTAGCAACACCGTCTCTCCGCACACTGATTATTGAAAACACCGTCACCTCACGCACTGATGTGTAACGGCGTCTCTCGCACACATGTGGCTTACGTCCTCTCGCACTGATGAAGTATGGCTGCGTCTCTCATCACCACGCATGATGTGTAACACCGTCTCTCTCACGCACACTGATGTGCCAACAACCACGTCCTCTCCGAAGCTGATGCGCGTTGTCATAGCGATTGGTTTACCCCACCTCCATGCACCTCCAGCGGTATCCCGGGGACAGTCGCGCAACGCCATTTACCTGCACGGGCGATTTCTTAAGGTCTGGTGGTGTTGACCTAGAGTCACGGGATCGCCGGTGCATCGGCACTTACGCGCTGATATTCGGATTTCTTGTGTTTCATCTTTGGCCGGGAGGTGCATTTCATCGTACGAGGACTTTTTAAGATTCAGATTATTCCGTTTTAATGCTGCGGCAGGTACGGTGAACTCGGTCTGCTGACACTGGCGGTGAACGGTGTGCTGGATGCGCAGTCAACTATAATGAAGTGCTCACCGGAGATCAAGGAAGACTTAGCTTCTGAGAGCGAATGGTTACTTCCAATGGAGGCTGAGTTGGATACCTGATTAAGCCCCTCCCGCAGCGAGTCATCGGTCTTTATGGCCAGGCGGTTGACTTTTACCCTGAGGCGGGACTTCATGATTCCACTGATTCTGAAGTGCGTCATCTTGTTAATGGCTGCGGTGCTTTGCTTTCGGAACTGTAAGAAAAGCTGTTGAAGATTTAGGAATAGGCTTCCAAATGAAAAGTGATAGCGTCTAGATGCAAAGCTTGTCACAAAACAGACGAAAGAACAGAGTCATGCGAACCACGCCCTCTTTCCGGTTCGCGTGTTGGCAAACAATAATACGCCGGCCAGGCGGCATGAATGTCAATGACTATCGGGTTTTCCATTGGTTGCCGTGGTTTCTGTGGCTTTTCCGCGTACTTCAGAAACGGATATTTTGTTTTATGCGTCGTCATTGAGCTGGTTAACGCTTCAATGATGGCTCTTCAGAAAAATGGGTTAAACACAGCACAAACCGTGCTGTAAGCAAAACCGGCTGCGGCAGCTTCAACAGGCAAAACAAAACATTAGCATAAATCAACTCGAGGTGCCATTGTGAATATATACATCTATAAAGGAATATGCGTGGAGATGGCTTGTTTAAATAAAGTTTGAATAAAGTGGGTAATGTCGAGTTAACTGCTGTGCGGTGGCTGCCGTGTGGCGCAGTCATCAGAATATAATCCACGCGAACAGCATCCATGAAGTTCTGGCGGGACATCGACCCACCGGCCTTATGTTCCGTTAGTGCTGAAAAACGGTGATGTCACGCACATGTTAAAGCCCAGCGCCTCCGTGGTCCGGATGGGGCGAGGGACAGCTGTTTAGCTCTCTCATCCCGTTCGGCTCCACCTCTGGTATCGACAGGGTCGCATTTGGGTCAGAAAGCCAATCTGGAAGCTCGGAGCGTAATGGCTGAACGACTGACCTTGTCCCTGTTCGGACAGCCCTTGCTGATGACCTGTGGTTCATAGGAAGTGAAGCCACGTCACCGTCGCGAATTTGCGTGGCTAGATGGGCGTACTTCAAACTCACGCAAGGGCAGTTATCTGGAAAGAAGAACGCGCACTGGAATGCTGTTTCATCCTCGCTCCTTGTCTTTCTGCAGTTTACGGTTTTGTAGAGGAAGGTCGTGCATGATATTTAATCCTAGGATGTACACTTTTTATTTTCTTGTACGGCTCTCCAGCTGGTTCCTCGGTGTGATTTATGGTGTTGGCCGCATAGCCGTATGCCGATACCAAATCCCCAGTAAGAGTCGAACGAACCGGAAGGAACGTCGACCGTGGATTCTCTGAACTGGCGGGCGAAGTTTTGATGAAGCCTGATTCCTTCCAGATGACAACAGTTCCGTCGAAGATTCGCGTTGATGTATGGATGCTGAAAAGCTCCGCACCTGTGATCTCCTTCTATTTCTGTCTATCAGAGGAAGGATAATCGCTCAGAACGTCAGGATTCAACTGGAAGAACGAGAACATGTAAGAACTCGATAGCTCTTTCACTTTGATTGATTTTCAGCTAATGCAACCGAAAAGACATGAAACGGATGAATCAGTTAATAGAGAATTTCATATTTGGTTGATAAGTTTCAAGAGCCATAGCGCTAAGGATGCTTTTCTTCAGTGAAACGCAGGTGAAGATATTTGAATCAGCCCAGAGACTTTAATGTTCATTCGATGCAGAGTTAATGAAGGTGTGAGATTACGGTTCCATTTGGTTGAAGGATGGTACAACCATAATAAGTCACTGTCAGATTTATGATCCTCAAGATGAAGTTTCAACATCTTAACTTTATGCGAAAGAAAGGAAGCAGCACGAAAGCTACTTAACAGGATATTCTAAAATTAAAACAATCTTCTTTAACCATATCGAGAAGCATCAGTGTGTGTATGTGTATTGTATTGTGGTAACGGACCACAAAACGCTAAACTACTCTCAGAACATCCTTTTACAATGTCACGGCTCACTGACTTAGAAAAGATCTCGCCAACTTCGCTCATAAACGAGCTAAGTTTCTCGGCTTCACATTGCAAAGCAAACCGTTAACTTTGCACTGCAACCCTTGTTGCTTTGGTTGCCGATTTTGTTTCCAGTGGAAAAAAGTGTCCTTCAACGATATTCACGAAACCAATCTCCAGCTCGACTCGTGAAGATTATGGGAGTTGTGAACATACCGGAAACCTTTGTTAAAAACAAACACACAGCATCTCTACCTCACAGAAGTGGCAGTAGCTCTTCACCCCAATGTATGAATATTTACTTCCTTTTGCCTGAGTGGCAGGAGGAATCTCCAGCCCACCTCAGGGAGATGACAATTAAAGATAGCATCAAACACACAAGCAGAATAACTGGACTAATCAGATCTCAACAAACACATATCCTCAGAGAGCAGGAGGAACGCTCATTCCAGGCAAAAACACAGGCTGAAAACTAAGGGAATAAACTTTGAGACAAACCAGGCTACAAATACAGATACAAAATGCAAAAGCCTTCAGAAAGTATTCAGCATCAATGAAGAAACAGGAAATGTTATATTCTTATTTTATATTATACACAAGAAGCTGTACAATTATATTTATGTTGTTTTGTTTCCACAATTAATAAAATTTCCTTTATGTGCATTGCATTTTTCATTTTTGGAAGTTATCTCTAAAAAGAATAATTATAATGAGATTTGTATCTTTATAGCTGTGATAATTACTAGGACTGAATTTACAGCCTATCTGTCTAAAATGTAGTGTGATATGGCCATAGCCTTACTGATCTGTGGCCCAATGTCCTCACATGTAATAGGATGGGGTCCTATAGCTACAATTACAGGCGGCACAAGAGCACTGAAAGCAGTAACACGAAGAAACTTACAGCCCAGAGGATTCCGCAGGACGAGACTGAATAGACCCACCTTACAGGCATGACTCTGCACACCCTCACATTGGCCTAAAGACACACAACGGTAATCTCAACGTGGGCTCACATTCTCAAACATATTCCTCAGACGAATTTACATACCTTACAGGCACTGTCACTTCTGTGTCGCGGGAGGCCTGAATCTGCATCACGGCGGTGTCCTGCGGGCAGAGCCGACCCCCTTGAACACTGGCGCAGCGAGGATGCATTGGCGGAAATCTCTGTAACCCAGTTTACGCCGTCACGACATACCCCATGAACTGATCACGACACATACAGCGTACGTGTTGATGTTACACTGCTGTGACAAAGGGCCCAGCGCGTTACAGCCGCACGTCTGCAGATGTCAAGACAACATGTCATCTCGTCAGGATATTATTTGCACATATAATATCAAATGCACTGCATCATGTTCAGTGGGATATGGCAGATGCATATCATCACGGTACATTTTGAGTCAGTTGTATGTGTTGAATGGTATGTTAGCTGGTATCTGCTCATGATGTTCATGAGATCAGTCTGTGTTTGACAGACAGATGAGACGTTATTGCCTGCAGCCTGTGAGGTGATGTCGCTGACCCAGTGATTTGGGTTTGCACGATTTGTCACATCTCTCCAACAGTGTTGGGTGGACAGATACACTGAACCCGTGTTAAGCGTCAGTTATTCCGACCCACGTGGGCACACTGGCATGCTGAAGAGAGAGACAAAGAGAGACAGAGACAAGAGGAGAGGAGGGGAGAGAGAGAGAGACAGAGACAGAGAGGGGACAGAGAGAGAGGGAGAGAGAGAGGGAGAGAGAGAGAGAGAGACAGAGAGAGAGAGGACTTGGAGACAGGGGACAAGAGAGGAGACAGAGAGAGATGGACGGAGGAGGACAGAGGAGAGAGAGAGAGGACAAGGAGGGGAGAGGGACGGAGAGAGAGAGAGAGACAGAGAGAGAGAGAGAGAGACAGAGAGGAGGAGAGAGGAGAGAGGAGAGAGAGAGGAGAGAGGGGAGAGGACATTGGATCAGATGGAGGATCAATCAGATATGAGGGATATTGAGAGGGAGAGGAGGTATCAATCAGCAGGAGACAGGGAGGTTCACTATATGTTCATTGTGTGGCTCCTGAGACAGTCCCACATATATTATATTGATGTAATCATCACACTGCAGCTTGTTGAAGCACAAAGAGAGGTGAGATCAAAGAATCTAACTTGTGACTTTCTCTCCTCAGACACTGAGGGTTCCACAGGGCTCAAGGGTGAGAGGTCAATACTGAGGGCTCAGGGGTCAGAGGTTAATGCCTTGCCATCCGCTTCTGAGAAACTGCAGTGTCCAGGAGGAGCCGTCTCTGCCTCAGGAGGCTTTGAGGCTGGGGGTGTCCGGGAGAGCAGCAGTCACACTTCTGTCCAGAGACGCCAGGATTACGAGCTGAGAAGAAACAGACTGACACACGACCTGTAATAATAATCGTAAACACCTGCAGCTTGTGAGCGCCGACACAGAAAGAGACAAAGAGACAGAGAGAAATAAAACCTCTTAATCAAAGAGGCACAGAGATCAGAGAGAGAGATAGAGAGTTACAGTGACAGGCACACAGAGAGAGAGAGCCCTGCAGAGTGGCGAGACTGAGACTGAGACAGACAGAGGGAATGTGTAATGAGACGGAGGGAGAGAGAGAGAGAGAGAGGGAGAGGAGAGAGAGAGAGAGAGCAGAGACAGAGAGAGAGAGAGAGAGAGAGAGAGGAAGCTGAGGAGAGAGAGAGAGAGAGAGGAGAGAGGAGGGAGAGAGAGGCGAGAGAGAGAGAGAGGAGAGAGATGGTTTGAGGAATGGGTTTAATGTCATGCTGGTTATTGTGCAGTTTATGGCGGACCGCTGGCTGCAATTTCACATCAACAACAAACAACAACATTTCTTTTTTAAGCAATACAGGCAAGAAATAAGCCCTAATGAAGAATTATTATTATGTAGTTTAAGACTAACTCAGTGGCTCCTTTCAGTCAAAACAAACTTGGACTTCATGAGAGGTTTCAAGAAGTTTTGCATTTTGTAAAGTGTTTTTATATTTGTGCATTTGCTAAACACTTTTTACCAAAAGCGTTAAGGGAAGAACCTGAGAATCAAAAGCCAACCATGACCTTGGCGGCATCATGTTGAGCTGAGAGAAACACCATCATATAATCATATATACAATCGCTGTTGCTGTTACACATCACCTAAAAAGAGCCACAGATCTTACATGACAGATCACAACACACATGCAGTTATTATACAAACCAAAAAACAATCCCACAATTACACGAAGCATTGATGATGATGATATCTCCATGTAATCCTGCAGCTGAAGATAATTTCATTTGAATGATGAAATAATAATTATAATGTGTTGATGATGATGCACGGTGATTGACAGCCATCTGTCTGCTGGGGAACAGGTGCGCTGTCACCGTGACAACAATGAAGCAGCTGTCTGGCATTTACCATCGGCCCGGCACACACACAATCATCATGCCGTCTGAGTTTGCTCAGAGCTCTTGTGGAAGCTTTATAACTTGAGTAAAAGCTGAAATGCACGCGGCGATGTGACGATGGCATGAGCTTCTGAACAAACAGATGAACTCCTCCGCGCTAACGGCAAACTGGTGCAGATTATATTTGATAAAGCCAGACTGTGAGGAGATGACAGCTGCTTCTGATCAAACACACATCATCATGTCAAAATATCCACTGGCTCACAAAATAAGCCACGGTTATATCAGCGAGCATTATAAGTTGTGCGTATGAAGATGCTCAGCATCAGAAAATACAAAGGAAAATAAAAGAATTAAAACTCTTTTCCAAAGCATCTTTTAGATCTCTAATGAAGGCCGACTGAAGATTATAATGACATGTTTTATGTATAGAAGCACAGTCTCTGATGATTATTCACGGGATTATATGAAGTGTGTTCTATATACTGTTACATCGAAGATGATATATGTATTAATCTGATCTCATGCAGCTCAGATCAGTTCATCTCATCCACCCATGCACACCTGCGCACGTGATTTACAGTGCAGTACGGGCGGTACGGACAGCCCCACTGCTCCTCCATCATGCTCTGGGCGTGTTGGATGGGAACCTGTTAAAGAATGGTGCGTCGGGTTTCCGCGGGTTGGTGTGAAGGCGGCCCGAGAGCGAGTACACCTGCGACCCGATGTAAGCGAACAGCGCGCGACAGGCAGCCTTTCTGCCGTCAGAGTCGCAGCGCTGGAACACTGAACCACCGACTGCACTGACGGCTTACACAGCTGGGACTCACTGTCCCACCAACAGTTCAGCTAAAGCACACACACATATATAGACATGAGTGATAGGAAGAGATTCCTGTGCTTCACACCTGTCATGTGTCTGCTGTCACCAGAGAAAGAGATGCTCTGATGATGATGAACCTACGACACTAAACAACCACAGCTGTAACTCTTTACTCGACAACACAACCATCGTATAAACCACTGATGAGAATATATCTCTTGTTGTGTTGTTTGATTATTTGCATTAAGAAAACACCAAGCTTTTAAGGTATTTGTTGGACAAGATTATTTGGCAAAAGCAAACTAAAGCAGCTTTTCAGATATACAAAACAAAAAATCAAATATATCACACAATGAAGCTAGTATCTGTTAAGGGAATTCTTCTGGACTATTTCTTTTGATAAGCTTTGTACAGGCGTGTCGTTTTGGGTACATTTTTATTATTATTCCCAAAGCTGAGCTTTTGTTTACACTATAAAGACAACTAGATAACATGAATACCATTTTCAATACATCTTGAATAAAGGATGTCAAAGTTTATTAATCTGATACTCACCATACAGTCATCACACTGGCGTCCAATCACATGCTGTCTGCACTGACTGCCTGACCCGTCTCCTGATGACCGTATTGTCAGACACTGATCCATTCATGTGAGCACGCACCGCTGTAACACACAACAACACAGTATGTGGCTCTTCATCCGCTTTCTATTCACTCTTCCATGTTGATTTAGCACATTCACACAAACTATATTTCCTCTCCAGAAACATGTGTTCTTTTTATCACATTTCACTTGCTTACACATGAAGATATTTACATTTTTTAAAGCAGATAGCTTTCCGTGTAGAACTGAGGATTATTCTGATGTCACGAGACTCTATCAACAGGACTTTAGTCAAATATAAACAGATGATTCAATATATGATAATAAATCCATTCTGTGAGAATTTATATTTCATGTTTTGACTGAAATGTCGCGTCCATAACACTGAAATTAACATGCTGAATGTCTAATTTCATATTCCACACTAATCCCCAAACAAAGTGTTTTGTGTTTTCAGTGGGATTGGTGTGTGTTATGTTGAACAGGACCCATAATGCTGTTAGTCTTTCTCAACTTCAGATGTAGAGTCATTTCAAAGCAAACATCTATGACTATCCCACTGTGTACCATTACATTGTTCTGCTGCTGAAAGAAAGTCCTATTTTCACCTGGGACAGTATCTTCTTTCATCAAATATAAGAAAACATGCTTTGATGGCTAAAAATCAGAAGAGCATTGGAAAACTTTAATAACCGACATGGCTTGACGTCAATCCAGTTCTCTCAGCTTGACATGTTCCGAACTTCACTTCATTCCTCTTTTAACGCTTTCACATTTCAGTCCAGCAGATCAACATGATTAGAGTTTATTTTTTGAATAGAATTAATGTAGAATTCTTAGCGATCTTTTCATGGCAATAGTTCAGTCTCAACCAAGTGATTACCATAAACATGTTTCAAACTTGCCTCAGCGTGTGAAACTCAAATTAAAAATATAAGTATGCTTATTTCAGCGTCCCGACCCCTCAGCACACAACAGAGAAACTCTAACCTGCTTAAAATTACAGCTCGACACACAGCTGCAGGGCATTTCAATAGAATGAAATATGTTTTTATACCGCGCTGCCTTTTTACATGCACACCGCTTGAACCACGAACGCCTGCGCACACACACACAGATGGTGTTCAGTAGAAATGGGGTGGGATGCAACAGAATCTGTCTGTATCGTCCTTGAGGGTCAAGTGCCTACAGGACCCAGCTACTCTCTCTCCTCTCTCTCTCTCTGGCTCTCTCTCTCTCTCTCTCTCTCTCTCTCTCTCTGTGTGTCTCTCTGTCTCTCTCTCTCTGTCTCTCTCTCTCTGTCTCTCTCTCTCTCTCTCTCTCTCTCTCTCTCTCTCTCTCTCTCTCTCTCTCTCTCTGTTAAGATGATGAATCCAGTGAAACTCAGCTGGCAGTTTTTGGCTATAAGGCGTCTCCCAAGTATCCATCAGCACATCTTTCACAGGCCGGTCCTCCATTATCCCTTCGACAGCGCAGACATGCTCCCGTCACTGCGTCACAGCTGGCTGTGGTGGAGTGGAGTCCAGCCGCTAAAGCTACACAAGCAGCAGGAACCTCAGGGAACATTGGGACGACCAAAATATCCATTAGCGCACCTAAAAGGTCATACAGAAGAGAGGCATTAAAGACCAGCCCAGCATTTCAGAAACAAGTCAAAAACAGAACAGCCTGAAATTCTTTTTAACAGGGAAGATGGTGCAGAAATTAGTGAGTTTACAGTCTGTTAAAAAGTCAAATAATAATAAATACTTTATATACGGGTATGTGAACTGCATGTTGTTGTAAAGCAGCTCATATCTGATGGAGTGTAAACAACAACATCAGAGGAGTTTTAAATATAACAATACATACATTCATGCGCATTCATTGGCAGGAGCTTAAATCATTCTCTGTAATTCATCTTCAATGATTCTATTACTGTAATATGCTGTTCTGATGAAGTGATAAAGAAACATGCGGGGGAAATAAACCACAGCAGGATTCATCTCAGTGAAACAAAGCACAGCTCATGAGGCGCTATCACAACACTTGGCCTCTCTGCCCTTCGCTTCTCTGTGTGTGTGTGAATCTGTATCCTCTACTGAAGAAACTTGTGCTTGCCGACGATTACACACACACACACAGCCCTGCCATTCTAAATGCAGCTTATCTGCACACAACTGCGCTTCATCCTGCGGGCTGCGCTATCTGCACGACTGCGCTATCTGCACACAACTTCAGCTATCTGCGACTAAGCTATCTGCGACTCGCGCTATCTGCATGATGGCAAGAGAAAATAATCACAGTGGATTCCTGGAAGTCACAACACACTTATGGTGAATAGTGTTCTGCACATGATGACCGTCCATTACCAGACCCGACGCCTGCTGGAGACTCACATGTGTGTGCCTTTAAACTGTGCAAATCCTCTACAGGGGAATCATGTAACCTACACCTTTAACTGATCTTTCCTTAAAGGTTGAGATGGAGAAATTGTACATATAAAGGTCAACATTGAGTGTTCATTGCTGCTTCAGCTAATGTGACTAAATAATCCTGACCAAACGTAGCTTATTGAACATGAGGTCCAATATAAAAGAGCAGCGTAACACACAGCACACCCACACACACCCAACACACCCAACACACCCAACACACACCCAGCACACCACACACCCGCACACTTCCAACACACACGCGGTCAGTGAACACTGGGGTTGTTTGTGTGTTTGGCGGCGGCTCATCATTTCTCCTGTGAGGAGGAACATGTTAAGCACTTTGATGACTCGGGCCGGATGTCTTTAACCCAGACTATTTATAACCAGCTTCCTGTCTGTCTCTACAGCAGAGATTAAAACAGACCTGCTGCTGCTACCGCTTCCCTGACATTCCACTTTTGGACCACCCTCGCTGTCTCTCTCTCTATACAAACCCTCACTCTCTCTCTCTCTCTATATAAGCCTCTCTCTCTCTATATAAACCCTCGGCTCTCTCTCTCTATATAAAGCCTCGCTTCTTCTCTCTCTCTATATGAAGCCCTCGCTGTCTCTCTCCTATAAGCCCTCTCTCTCTCTCTATATAAACCCTCCTGTGCAGCCCACTCTCTCTCTATATAAAGCCCTCGCTGTCTCTCTCTATATATAAACCCTCATTTGTCTCTCTCTCTATATAAACCCTCGGCTCTCTCTCTCTTATATGACCCTCTCTCTCTCTCTCTATATAAACCCCTTCTCTCTCTATATATAAACCCTGCAGCTGTCTCTCTCTATGCTGTCTCTCTCTCTATAAACCCTGCTGTCTCTCTCTCTATAAAAACCTCTCGCTCTCTCTCTATATAAACCCTCGCTGTCTCTCTCTCTATAACCCCTCGCTCTCTCTCTCTGCTAAACCCTCGCTCTCTCTCTCTATATAAACCCTCGCTGTCTCTCCTATATAGAAGCCCTCGCTGTCTCTCTCTCTATATAAACCCACTCTCTCTCTCTCTTATATAAACCCTCTGTCTCTCTCTCTATATAAACCCTCTCTCTCTCTATACTAAACCCTCGCTGCTCTCTCTCTCTGCCATATAAGCCTATAGCTGGCCATCTCTCTCTATACTAGGCCTAAACTGTCTCTCTCTCTATGACCCTCAAATATAGGCCTGGTATGCTCTCTCTCTCTATAAGCCCTGCTGTCTCTCTATATAAGCCTCTGTATACAAACTGTCTCTCTCTCTGTAGGCCCTGGCTCTCTCTCTATATGCAGACCTCTCTCTCTCTCTATATAAACCTCGCTCTCTCTCTCTGCAACCAAGGCCCTCGCTGTCTCTCTCTATATAAACCCTGGCTCTCTCTCTATATAAACCCTCGCTCTCTCTATATGACCCTGTGCTCTCTGTCTCTATGCATAAGCCCTGCTGTCTCCTCATAAACACGCTATTCTTATCAGAGCAGTGGTGTTTGTATGAGTGTGTGTCCTTCGTCTCTTTCAGGGGACAGACCTGGCTTCGGACCTCGTCTGGACAGTGATGGATCACTCCCAACTTGCACCATTAACACGTGTTTGTCTGTCTGTAATACTACCTCCATCTGCCTGCTTTTCTCTTGCCTTCTCATTACTAATGGGTCCAGCGTTTAACCCTCCCAGCACTACCACAGTCCGGCTCCATCTGTTTTAGTCACAGCTCACATCGACTCCACATAGACCACAACACGAGCATGCGGTTTATTCCCACACATGATGTGATCATGTAAGAAACATCGACCGACTGATGGAAAAAAGTCACATGATAGATTTCAATTGTAAATAAAATCTGATGATCTGATCTTTCATTTTCGCTATAACAGAGGAGATTTACTCACTGAAACACATGTGAGATTACACAACACATGCTGCTGATCTAGATCTGTCTCTAGGAGGAAAGCTAAACACTGGTCTTTAAATATTCACTCAAAATGATCAAAAACATGCTAGAGCATTTATGGACATTATATGTCATTGCTATAAGTCGGTATTAAAACATTATTCATTTACACTGCTAGTGCTAGTGGAACATTTTCAAAACATTCAGAAATCAAGTTTTTACCTAATGTGAACATTCTAGTGACTATAAAGTAACTTTAAGACGAGACCTCACAAGAACAAAGAACACAAACTGGCGTTTGATACCGCGCGCATTAAAAACAAAGCGAAGGCAACAGTATGATGTGTTTGTCTTACCTGTCAAAGCGTGTACCCGGTGTAACGGGCTGACAGCGATCGCACATCACCTCACCTCTGCCGTCCAGGTGACATGTGGGACTAAAACTGTGATCATTTTTTCAGCAAACAAGGGGACAAAAGAAACAGAAGAGGCGAATGAAAAACATTCTTCATGAGTGTGATCTCTGTGAATGTAAAGATCCACAGGACGTGTGAGCCGGTGGGGTTATTTCAGATGACACGAGGCCCCGTTCTGGAATGCACACGGCAGAAGGACAGCGAGGGCTTTCTTTAGGCGGCTTAAGAATGTTCAGCTGTTGAATTCTGACACACATTCTACAGAATCAAATGCAGTAAAAGAGTTTTTAACAGTGATGATAAATAAATCAGCTCATTTACCAGCGTAAATACATTTTTATTTACTCTGAAATGCTATTAAAAAATGATAATATCATTTATTTACATCACTTGTGGCTGGCTGGTTGTTAATATGAATATCTGGATCAGTCTATTCATGAGCAATAACCAGTTAGAGTATAATGTGATTTCTCTCGTTGCTTCTACAGGTCTACATGTGCCATTTGATCTGTTGTTTTAGCATCACGCTAGTTTTCTATCAGTAGGTTTTCACTCAAAAGTAGTTGCTTGTACTTTAAGTCAGTTATAAATGACAGCCGTGTTTATTTTCAGAGTATAAAGTCACAGATACTTGTTTGATGGAGTCAGAAGAGGACAGGCACACGGCTGACAGTCATTGGCTGTTCTCTGGGTGGCGTCGCCGTAGTAACCAGGAGCACATCTCTCACAGTTTGGTCCTTCTGTGTGATTCCTACAACCCTACAACAAACACATTCACACGAGGACAAAACACTTTAACAACACATGAAGACATATGAACTGAATTTACTCTGCCCACACACATCACTGTATGACACAAACACACACACACACACATCACTGTATGACACAAACACACACACATACACACACACACACATCACTGTATGACACAACACACACACACACACACACACACACATCACTGTATGACCATGACACACACACACACACACACACACACACACACACATCACTGTATGACACAAACACACACACATCACTGTATGACAAACACACACACACACACACACACACACAACTGTAACTGTACACAACACACACACACACACACACATCACTGTATGACACAAACACACACACACACACACACACACACATCACTGTATCACTGTACAGCACACACACACACACACACACACACACAAACACACACACACACACACACACACACACACACACACATAACTGTATGACACAAACACACACACACACACACACACACATCACTGTATGACACAAAACACACACACACACACACACACACACATCACTGTATGACACAAACACACACACACACACATCACTGTATGACACAAACAAACACACACACAAATTAACATTAAAGTGGAAATAAAGCTTTCTATTATGTTTACAGTTCACTGGTTTTTACTATAAATAAAATAATAAATAACATAGCAAGGTAAACTCTGAAACCACTTACTTCAGTGGCTAACAAAGCAAAGCAACCAAGATGGCGGCGCCCTTGTGTGTCGGTTATATATTAATTTTGTTATTGTGAAAACCAGTGAACTATATAATGTAAACATAATATTCATTTGCACTTTAAGTGTGTGTTGTGCTGTTGTTCAGAGCTGTTGTGTCAGCATTAGCACCGGTTGTCTCTTCACGTTTGATTGATGATTTGTGAGTTTGTTATTTAACTTACACATGATTTCATACACAGAGGTCAGATGAAGTCAGACCTCATTTGTGTTTGCATACAAATAAACAAGTCATTTACTGTACACCTGTGACATTCATCCACTGACAGAGTCAATGAAGAAGAAAGAATGAGAAAACCAATCCAGTAGAGACACAGACAGACAGACAGACAGACAGAGAGACAGACAGAGAGACAGACAGACAGACACAGACAGACAGACAGAGACACAGACAGACAGACAGACAGAGACACAGACAGACAGACAGACAGAGACACAGACAGACAGAGAGAGAGACAGACAGACAGACAGAGACACAGGCAGACAGACAGACAGAGAGACAGACAGACAGACAGAGACACATGCAGACAGACAGACAGACAGAGACACATGCAGAC
>CM032807.1:16558005-16563005 GCA_019155185.1 Beaufortia kweichowensis
TTTGAACAACTCAGAGACCAGTTGGACCAGATAAGAAATCAGATGAAAACATCAATCCAGGAGCTAAAAGGAGAAATGGACACACTAACACAAGACAAAGAAACAACCAAAAGAGACCTCAGAGAACTCAAAGAGACATAATGAGGAAGGAACTTTCAGAAATAAAAGAAAACATGATGAGAGAACTTACAGGTTTCAAAGTTGAATTACTTCAAAGGGACACACAGATAGAGACACTCACAACACAGATGAGGCATCTCTGCACCCCTCAAACACCCACCCTCCCCTCACCTACACAGTCAAACTCCAGCAGACCTGCAACACTCACCAAACCATCACAGTCCAACAACAGCCAGAGAGAAGCAGAAACACCTGCAACTCCCAGCAACTCAGAGGAAAAGCACCAGAAAACAGCAACAACCACAACCCTGATGGAAAACTGTCTGTGAATACAGAGACAGACATTGCAATCCTCATGGACTCAAATGGGAAGTTCCTGCAAGGAGAAAAACTGTTTCCAGGCAGGAAAATAACAAAACTCTGGTGTCCAAAAACAGATGATGCTGTCAGGATACTTACTAACTCGAGCTTCGGCACACCCTCACACATCATCATACACACAGGCACAAATGACCTGAGAAGCAAGCAGGAGAGAGTTGGAGAGCTGATCTGCAGGGCAGCAGAGAAGGCCACAGAAATCTACCCCAACACAAAGATCACCATATCAACCCTCCTACCCCGCAGAGACATCCACCCAGACACCATCCAGAGAGTCAACGCTGACATCTCTAAAGGATGTGCACGCCTGCCCAACGTGCACCTGGCTCATCACCCCACCATCACAATAAGAGACCTGTATGACCATGTCCACATAAGAAAAGAAAAAATCAACGTCTTTGCAAAATCACTGAAAGACACAGCATGGGGCAGACAAAACACCTCAACCTCCTTCAGACACCAACAGTCTCACCACAGAGAACGGCCACCACCTCTGACTGGACAATACTGGGGACCCTCACCCCGCACCAACACCCATCTCAGAACACACCATAAAGCAGTTCACCGCCACAGACCTCTGCCATCACCAGATCACCAGCAAAAACCCCGAACCGCACCAGACCACCATAGGAGACCTTCACCAACAGAAAAACAGAACCCAAGGCTGAGAAGCATAACAAGTAAGACACCACAACCCATAGAAACTTCCTCAACATATCCACCTACTGCTGACAACACAACAAACTCAGCCCCGCTCCAACACCCCAGGAGCTACGCCCAGACCCTCAAAGGCCAGGCAAAGACACTGGAGATGAGGGAAATCAGACAGCTGCTAAACTACATCAGTCTTCAGCTGACAGCATGACATCGGCCAAAAAACACAACACAAACAAACCCCTTAAAATCCATATATAGTAAATTAGAAAAGAATTACCTCTACTTTTGAAAGCAAGAACTCTACACCTTGATCTCACACATGACTCTGTCAATATCAGTGTGGAATATCCAAGGCTTGAACTCAACGGCCTTTGGCCTGAAGAGCACAAACACAGATTTCCAGAAGAGCATTAAGGAAATGGACATCATAATTCTACAGGAGACATGGAGCAGGACAGACACCATGACCCACTGCCCACCCAACTACAGAGAAATCATCCTCTACCATCACAAAACTCAGCACAGTCCGACAGGGCAGAGACTCTGGAGGACAAATAATCTGGTATAAATGTAAACTCCACAACCACATCAGCACCGTAAGACACAGCAAATACCACATCTGGCTTAAAATACACAAAGAACTACTCTCGTCCAGAAAAGACACATTCCTGTGTGCCATATACATCCCACCATCAGAGTCGCCATACTACAGTGAAGACACGTTCTCCACATTAGAGAAAGAGACGAGTCACTTCCAGGCCCAGGGAAGCGAGACTCATCTCTGGAGACCTGAGCACGCAAGAACAGGATTACAGCCGGACTTCACAGACACACAAGGAGTAAATATATAAACAGCAAACTGACGTGTATAAATAACACATTCTCCCACATTCACAGAAATAACCATGACCACATTGTAAATAAGAATGGGAAAGATCTCCTGCAGCTGTGTCGAAGCTTGGGTCTGTACATCATCAACGGTAGGTTACGAGGAGACACTTTAGGGAGATTCACTTTTTGCTCACCTCTTGGGAATAGTACAGTAGATTACATGATAACAGATATAGACACTTCATCTCTCAGATCATTCACTGTTAGAGAACTAACCCCTCTGTCTGATCACAGTCAAATTACTGTATATCTCAAAAAGACAGAAAATAACATTAACACAGAGCCCAGTAAGCTGTATAACATCAGAAAACCATACAGATGGGCTGAAAACAGTGCAGAAGAATATCAAAAAGCACTTAGCAGTCCAAAAATACAAACGCTGCTAGATAACTTCCTAAATAACACATACACTCACACTAAAGAAGGCTCAACCTAGCTGTAAAGATATAAATTACATATTTGAAAAATCAGCAAAACAATCAAAACTGAAAACAAAAAGCGGAAGGAAAAAACAGATGCAGAAAATGACAAAAATTGGTTCGATCAGGACTGCCAAACTATTCGCAAAAATCTAAGAACACTGTCAAACCAGAAACACAGAGATCCAAATAATACAGAGATACGTCTTCTTTACTGTGAAACACTAAAACAATACAAACATACACTCAGAACCAAAAAGCACAATACACCCAAAACAGCTAACAATAATTGAGAAGTCACTAAACACAAACCAATTTTGGGATAACTGGAACAATTTGAAAAAACTGATCATGAAGAATTGGCCATTCAAAATGGAGAAATATGGGAAAATCATTTCCAAACATTGTTTCATAGAGTACAGACAGACACAAACTGTAAGCAAAATCAAATAACTGAACAACTGGAAAAACTAGAATTGGCAATAAAAGATAACCAAAACCCATTAGACTTCCCATTAACTGAAAAAGAACTTAAAGAAAAAATAAAAAAGCTTGAACCCAAAAGCATCTGGACCTGATGGTATATTAAACAGAAATGATTAAACATACAAGCACTAACTTTCAACTAGCCATTTTAAAACTATTCAATGTGGTTCTGAGTGTCGGTCACTTCCCTGACATCTGGAATCATGGCTTGATAACACCCATATTTAAAAATGGAGATAAATACGATCCTAACAACTACAGAGGCATTTGTGTGAGCAGCAACCTGGGAAAATTATTCTGTAGTTTAATAAACGCCCGACTCTTAGACTTCATCATCACCACACATAATGTTCTAAGCCAAAGTCAAATAGGATTTTACCAAATTACCGCACATCAGATCACATCTACACATTACACACTTTAATTGAAAAACATGTTAACCAAGATAAAGGTAAAAAATATGCATGCTTTATTGACTTTAAAAAGCATTTGATTCAATTTGGCACCAAGGGCTATTTTACAAACTTATTGAAAGTGGCATAGGCATTAAAACCTATGACCTTATCAAATCAATGTACACCGAAAGTAAATGCGGCATAAAAATCTGCACAAAAACGTACAAGATATCTTTCCCAGGGCGTGGCGTGCGGAGACAGGGTTGCTGTTTAAGCCCAACATTGTTTAACATTTATATCAATGAACTGGCAACCAGTCTGGAGCGATCATCAGCCCCTGGTCTCACCCTACACGACTCACAAATCAAATGTCTGCTCTATGCAGATGATCTGCTTCTGTTGTCTCCCACTGAACACGGCTTACAACAGAACCTGAATCTGCTAGAACAATACTGTCAGACCTGGGCCCTGACAGTAAACCTTAACAAAACTAACATTATGATCTTTCAGAAAAGACCCAGATCACAGGGAACACAACACACATTTACATTAGGCACTAACCAGATAATACTAACACGTTACACTACAACTACCTGGGTTTAAAAATCACATCCACAGGAAACTTTAACCCTGCTGTGAATGAACTGAGAGATAAAGCCATGCAGGGCCTTCTATGCCATTAAACGTCAATGTCCTATAGAGATCCCAACCAGAATTTGGCTGAAAATATTAGAATCAGTAATTGAGGCGATTGCTCTCTATGGAAGTGAGGTGTAGGGTCCGCTGACAAACCCAAATCAAGATTTAACCAAATGGGAAAAGCTACACCGATTGAAAGCCTGCATGCAGAACTCTGTAAAAATATATTACATGTGCACAGACACACAACAAATAACAACATGCAGGGCAGAATTAGGCAAATATCCACTAATCATAAAAATACAAAAAGAGCAATCAAATTCTGGAAACATCTGAAACTCAGTGACCCGGCTCATATCATTATAAAGCCCTGAAATACCAAAGAGATGAGCAAAGAAACCAATCCCTCTCTCATCTGATCCAGAACTTCAGTCCTGATGTTTCACTAACATCTACTGACAATCATCACACTGAAGATCTGAATCACAACAATACTGACAAAATTAAATTAAATCTAATTACAGCACAAATGAAAGAAAATTACATTAGTCATTGGAAACATCAAACACAACAACAAAGTAAAATGAAATGTTATTTGGCCCTCAATAGAGAATATTGTATGGCAGACTATCTGTACACAGTGTCAGATAAAAACTGAGAGCAACGTTGATGAGATACAGACTCAGTGGACACAAGCTGACTATAGAGACAGGCAGACACAGAAAAACATGGCTGCCACAGGGACGAGAGGTTGTGTCAACACTGTGATCTGAACCAGATCGAGACAGAACTGCACTTCCTAACAGAATGCACAAAATATACAGACATTAGGACAGTGTTTTATGAAAAAATAAAGTGCATCCAGCACACGTTTGAAACTCTATCAAAGCGATGAGAAGCTGCCATTATCTGTTAGGAGAACACAAGGACTGCTGTGTGTTAGCAGCACAATATGTGTCTGCCTGTCATAACAAAGAGAAAACACTTCATCTGTTCTGATCTGATGTTTCACATG
>CM032807.1:16565505-16578005 GCA_019155185.1 Beaufortia kweichowensis
GTATGTGTGTTTGCGTGCGTGTGTGTGTATGTGTGTTTTCCGCGTGT
Organism: Beaufortia kweichowensis; assembly: GCA_019155185.1. Taxonomy (NCBI): domain Eukaryota; kingdom Metazoa; phylum Chordata; class Actinopteri; order Cypriniformes; family Gastromyzontidae; genus Beaufortia; species Beaufortia kweichowensis. Next base: position 16,565,553 of record CM032807.1, read on the forward strand.
GTGTGTGTATGTGTGTTCTTGCGCGTGTGTGTGTATGTGTTTGCGTGCGTGTGTGTGTATGTGTGTTTGCGTGCGTGTGTGTGTATGTGTATTTGCGTGCGTGTGTGTATATGTGTTTGCGTGCGTGTGTGTGTGTGTGTGTGTACAAACACACAAAGTGAGCCAGAATTACAGACTGTGTGTAATAACTCAATCTCCTACAGTATTTACAATATTTCTTATTTTAACATATTTTGCATAAAGAAAGTAGAGGCAATTTAAAGTCCATTTGGGTTGTTTTGCATTGACCCGTTTCTCATTATTCTAATGCAAATCTAATTTCATTTCCTTTACTGTAATACAGTAATGAAAATCTAATTTCATCGGGACATGATCACTTAACATAAATTACAGTACAGATATAAATGAATGAGATTTTTCTGCATTAGATGTTATGAATATAATGCAGTAATGCAAAACATCTTAATGGTTCTTCAAATGGACTTTATTTTATTTTCATACTTTTGTTTTTAGGTGAAATATGAGGCGGATTTGTCCCTGACAGGTTTTACATGTTTCACCTTGAAAGGTTTTTTTAACGTTACTGGATCTCACTTGTGCGCTCAACGAGGATGCAGAAGCCTTCATGGAAATCCTCACAGTCATTTAATGTACAGCCTAATGTGTCTGGATATTAAAATGCTTTGAAATGAAGGCTGACAGTCAGTTTAAACTCAGAGTAATAGCATCATTAGCAGTGGAGAGAGTTCAAAGGTCACACAACATCAGCAGCGCTCCTATAAAACCCACAGCACACGTCTGTGTAATAAAGACAAACACTAATGAGTAAAAAAGTGTTGTGTTTATGGTCTCTTGTCATTTATAAATCTGCCTGTAATCAGAGCTGGCCATTTGTTCTTACAAAAACACAGAAATATAATAATTTAATAATACATAATCAGCATTAAAGGTGACCTGTTACGCCCCTGTTTACAAGATATAATATAAGTCTTAAGTCAGAATGTGTCTGTGAAGTTTCAGCTCAAGAGCTGTTAGACGTAAGACTGAAGAGAAAAGTCCTTTTTTACTCTTAACATCTGATCCACTGATGACGCAGTAGATTAGTAGTCGCTCACACACATGTTCTCTCTCTCTCTCTCTCTCTCTCTCTCTCTCTCTCTCTCTCTCTCTCTCTCTCTCTCTCTCTCTCTCTCTCTCTGTCTCTCTCTCTCTCTCTCTCTCTCTCTCTCTCTCTGTCTCTCTCTCTCTCTCTCTCTCTGTCTCTCTCTCTCTCTCTCTCTCTCTCTCTCTCTCTCTCTCTCTCTCTCTCTCTCTCTCTCTCTCTCTCTCTTCAGACACTGAAGTTAAATCAAGGGCAAATAAAAGGCTACATAAGGCAGTAATATAATGATGATAAGTGATATCTGATCATTACAGCACTTAAGGAAACATCAGTGCAGTGTGCCACACAGACACACACACACAAACTCACTTTCTTGCGCAGGTAAGCTGATGGAGCGCTCCAGTAATATGGGGCTTTGAGGTGTGTCTGGGCATCTGATTGGCTCACAGTGACCTCATTAGGCGTGTCTCTGCTTGGCACCGCCCACACTAGCCCCTCCCCATCTGCTCCGGTGAGATACCAGCCAGACATATCTGTCACCTGCAAACACACACAACAAAGATTCAGAATCTGTGTGCAGGTTTATTATCACTGTTGATATAATAGAGAACATATGACAGAATATATGAGAGAGTAAGAATCGAATGAAATCATGCATTATAATTACCAGCAAACAAGCCAATAGCTATTTAATGAGAATCTATATTTAGTTTTAGTGTGCATTGATTTAATATTAAATGCATTGAAGTACAATATTGTGTTGGGTTCTCTCATGACCTGTAAAGAAAAACCAATGAATATGTATGATGATTTAAACTGTAATGACTACAGTGTGTGTTTGTGTGTGTTATAATGTATGAGCAGCTGACATTGACAAACTTTGCAGGTTTTATGACTCACATTAATTGAGAATTGACATGTAAAGTGTTGCAGATCAGATCTGTTATGAGTCACACTTTCCATCATTCTACAGTCACTCTCTAAACAGAAGTTTGTTTGTGTCTGAAACTTTCTCATCTGATGTGAATTATAGAGTTATTGAGTGTTTCCTCAAGATGATATTTTCTAGGTCAGAGAGAAATATTTAAACTTCCTGTCACACACACACCTCATCTTTCTCTCGCTCCTCCCACACACACACACACACACACACCTCATCTTTCTCTCGCTCCTCCACACACACACACACACACACACACACACACACACACACACACACACACACACACACGTACAGACACACACACACACACTTACAGACACACACACACACACACACACACACACACACACACACACACACACACGTACAGACACACACACACACACACACACACACAGACACACACACACACACACACACCTCATGTTTCTCTCAAGCTCCACACACACACACACACACACACACACACCTCATCTTTCTCTCGCTCCTCCACACAAACACACACACACACACACACACACACACATTTAAAATGATCTCTTGTTATTTATTTTTAGTGTGACTGAAGGAGAGAGAGAGAGAGACTTTATAGACTTCAGATTAAATTGTGTGTGTGTGTGTTTGTGTTTGTGTGTGGAGGAGCGAGAGAAAGATGAGGTGTGTGTGTGTGTGTGTGTGTGTGCACAGGTTTGATTAGACTTGTGAGGGCTGGATTTTTGATGATGTCCCCACAAATCTAGTGAAACCTGTCAAAAACTGACTTGTAAGGACATTTGATAGCACCATAATCCAAATCATGTTTTGCTTTGTTGTCAACAGCTTTGTGTAAGGCTTATGGTATCATCTGTGTGTGTGTGTGTGTGTGTGTAAAAAAGTGCCATTCCTGCATAATAAGACAAAATCCCACAAGTCAAGTCACAAATTTAGGATGTGTAACTAATGAGAAAACACATACACACACACACACACACACACACAGCTGGGATTGTGTCTTACATTACTGTAGTCCCAGTGGGATTGTGTGCAGAGACTGGTCAGTCCAGAACAGAAGCACTTCTCACATCCACGGAGACGGTCTCCACGGAGATGATAGAATCCCTGTTTACAGCGGTCACAGTTCTGCCCTTCCACATGTTCCTAAACACACACACACACTATTAAACACTAATACATAACACCACACACACATCACAGGTACACAATCTCTATAGGGAATGAAAAAGTCATTATTTCTTCATTTCATTTAACAGCAGCATCACATTCAAACATCCGTCTGTGTTTAACACATTCACACATCACTGAGAAATGAGAATTTCAATTAAATTGTGTGTTTTTGCTGATAATTGTTTTTTACAATATTACAATGTCAGAGTAATACTGAGGATAATCTAGTGAGAACAAAATAATGAATGGGTTGAATGAATGACATTTTTGGGACATCACAGGGTGGACATTTATTTCTGCTTTGTTCTGTCTCAGTTTGACATTATCTGGACTGAATCCATCCATCAGTGCTTCCAGTTTACTGGATGAGTTAACCATCACCACCCTACATGACTACTGACTGGACAGACATTTTAAACATGTTTATTACACACAGCTCTGCAATAATTTTGATTTTGATTGGTCAGTTTTCCTGATAACAAGAGATAAACCAGATAACTCAATACTTATATGTTTAAATACAAAATGAGCTAATGAAATATCCATCTGCTGCAACTGCTTTTAATCACGTCAGAGTCCTAATCACTCAGTCAGGTGTTTATTTAAATAATAATTACGATCTGAATATGCATTATCTCCTACATATCAACATACCTTCAGTGGCCTGAAACTGAAGAAAGAGGAAAAACAAGACAGGAAGTGTCATGAATAGACAGATTCTCTTTTACAAAAGTAAAGCTAGCCATACAAAAAATGAAAATCCTCTTAAAGTTATAACAATTTCTTATTTTTCAACACCATCAAACCCAAAAAGTAAATGATAGAATAAGAAGGAGCGACAGCAGTAAGAAAGTGACCAGACGATGTTAATTATCAATCAGTTTCAATCAACATAAACCAGCAGAACTTTATGCAAATGAAGTGTGTTTCTTGAATCAGTAATGTTGCGTGTAGCTGCTTCTATGATTCCTCACAAACACACATTAATTGATAGTGGTAGCGAAATCTTCTCTCAGTTTACTAATGAACTTAACCAGGGTCAGAGTTTATCCTGCCCGACTGCTCCAGAAACCATTAGATTCTTTATAATTGGCTGATTTAAAAAATCTTTAAAAGCAAAAGAGTAAACAACAGCGTTTAGAAACACACACTGGCATCAATAAACATCTAAACATCACGATTTAAACCCCACAGAGATCACTGGAGGCCGACCGCATCACTGATGTTCAAATAACTGTAAAATAAATGATAAGCAACACATACATCACACACACACACACACACACACACACACACACACACACACACACACACACACACACACACACACACACACACACACACACACAGACACACACAGACACACACACACACACACACACACACACACACACACACACACACACACACACAGACACACACAGACACACACACACAGACACACACACACACACACACACACACACAGTGTTTTGTACCTTACACACACACACACACACACACACACACACACACACACAGTGTTTTGTACCTTACACACACACACACACAGACACACACACAGTGTTTTGTACCTTACACACAGACACACACACACACACACACACACACACACACACACACACACACACACACACACGGTCGTTTCGTACCAATACACACACACACACACACACACACACACACAGTGTTTTGTACTCATTACATTACCACACACACACAGACACACACACAGTGTTTTGTACACACACAATAATAATACACACACACGCACACACACACACACACACACACACACACACACACACACAGACACACACACACACACACAGTACTCACACACACATCACAGACACACACAGTGTTTTTGTACCTTACACACACACAGACACACACACACAGTGTACCCTTTGTACTCACACATACTACTATCACACACATACACAGAGACACACAGACATCACACACACACACAGACACACCACAGTGTTTTGTACCCTTACACATAACACACACACACACACACACAGACACATTATCATATCAGGTCATCATCACACACATCACAGTGTTTTGCACTCCATGTCATCAATATCAATTGCGATTACTACAGACACACACACACACATACACACACACATCACACACACACACACAGAGATTATCATCAACACAGTGTTTTGTACCTTACACACAGACACACATCAATATCACACACATCACACACACACACACAGATCATCAATACATATCATCATCAATACAGTGTTTTTTACACACACATCAATATCATCATCATCATACAATATCATCAATAATACAGATATACACACACAGTGTTTTGTACCTTACACACAGACACACACACACACACATCACACAGATTTATCATCATCATCAGACACACACACACAGTGTTTTGTACCTTTACACAGACTACATCACACACACACACACACACACACACACACACACATACACACACACACACAGTGTTTTGTGCCTTACACACACACACACACACACACAGACACACACACACACACACACAGACACACAGTGCTTTTGTACCTTACACACACACACATCATCACACACACACACACACACATCATCATCATCACACACATCACACACACACACACACACAGTGTTTTGTACCACACACACACACACACACATCACACACACAGCAGTTTTGTACCCATACACACACACAGACACAGACACACACAGTGTTTTTGTACCTTACACACACACACCACACACACACACAACACACACACACACACACAGACACACACAGACACACACATACACACACATCACACACAGTGTTTTAGTACCTTACACACACACACACACACACACACACACACACACACACAGACACACAGACACACACACACGTTACACAGACACAGTGACAGACACAGACAGACACACACACACACACACACACAGTGTTTTGTACCTTACACACACACACACACACACACACACACACATCACACACACACAGACGCACACACACACACAGACACACACACATCATCATCAGACACACACACACAGAGTTTAATACCTTACACAATACACACACACACACACACACACACACACACACACACAGACACACACACAGACACACACAGACACACACAGACACACACACACACACACACACACACACACAGTGTTTTGTACCTTACACACACACACACACACACACACACACACACACACAGACACACACACACACACAGTGTTTTGTACCTTACACACACAGGGCGGCTGGCAGGGATCTTGGTTTGTACTTCCATCAGTGCTGCAGAGACATCGCTCACACAGAGGGAATCCAGTATATCCAAACGCACATCTGTCACACTTCTCACCTGCGTATCCTTGTTTACAGACGCACGAGCCCACGGGCAGGTCTGTACACACAGATACACACACACGATTACACAAAGAAACACTCAATCTACATGCTAGAGAGCAAATCTGTGTAGTTCAGGATGAGTCATGAATATTTTGGCCCGAAATGAATACAGGTTTATGAGTTCATATATAGGTGTGATGGGATGTACCTGCGGTGGCGTGACTCTCATCAGCAACACATGCAGAATGAAGTGAACCCCTCAGATCACATGAACACGGTCTGCACGGAGAAGCGTCACCTGCACTCACCTGACCACACGATCACACAGCAGATCATGTTCTGATGCTGATAATACATGCAAATCTTTTATCAGACAGAAATAAGAAATAAAAGTCACCCCAGCCGGTCTGTAGAATCCATCAGCACATGATTGACAGTTAATCCCAGCTGTGTTGTCAGAGCAACCGATACAGACTCCGCCTCCTTCATATTCACCATGAATGTTTAAACTGAGTTTAGCGTCGGCCACCGTCTGGTTATAATAACACTCCTCAGATTTACTGTGACAGTTACACACTGCAGAGAAACACAATATAATGATTAAACAAGAGTGTTGATGGGCTGTGAGAAATTAACATAAAACAACTAGTTCATGTTCATCTCTTCTTCATTTGTGTGTTTTCATTCACAGAAATCCTACAAAGTCCACCACTCACATCCTCTTCTAATGAGCAGGTTTGACTAACTTCAGTCATTTAACACATTAATGTTAACGCTACAGCAGACGGAAACAAAACTCTTGCAACAAAGACGGAAACAAAAGTCTTTCAAACTGAATTGAAATAGCTTCATTATTTCTTTCTTTTGGAATTAAAGACAAATAAAAACATGTTTATTTAAAGGGGGTGTCGCAATACTTTTGGCAATCTAGTGTGTGTTCTTTTGAGAAAAAACATTATGCCATTATATTTACAAATATAAAAATGCAACTTAACGAAATGTACTCAATAAAACCACATTATCAGGAACATTTGTGTCTTCACATACTTCTGTAGAAACATCCACAATATAACTCGTTTCATTACTGGTTTACTGTGACTTTTGTTCTGGTTCTGATGGGTTTTTGGGATGATGTTCAGACGTCTTACTTTCACAGACGTGTCGTGTGAGGAAGGTTCCAGCCATCCAGGGTTTCTGGTTGTATCCAGGACAACAGCGGTCACAGCTTTCACCACAAGTGTTGTGTTCACATTCACAGCTGAATTTCTGACACACAAAACAACACCAGATCATATACGTGACTCCAGCATACTGTATGATACATTCAATGCCTTCACAACAGAAAACATCTGGGTTTTAACTGAAAGAAGATGAAATCCAAGTAACTAAATATAGAAAAATCTTTCATTTTATGTTTCTATTTGATTATTTAAAAAGGTTTCTATTGAATTGATGTTCCTGTTATTCTTATTCAAGTACAATATTTGATATACATTAATTTATTCCATATTCTGTGGCTAAATCTGTGGTGTACGCAATGCAAACTAGAGGAAATGATCACATTCTGCTCATAATGAACATCTGTAATATCATCATAAGAGAGGAGAAGTTCTGTAAGATCTGTAATGAGAAGTGCACATAACTGTTCAGGAATAAAGATGACCAACCTTTGTGTTTGGGTTAAGAGGACAGGCTTTAGCGTGACCGTAACAGATGCACATACCTCCCACAGATATATCCTTTATAGAGTAATAATACTGAAACACAAACACCATCATTAACATATCAGTCAACAAGATCACACAAGCTCAAGGTTTAGGTCTCTGTGTTTCCATATTCTGTCACTAAATGTACAATGTCACTAAAGAAAAGTGAATTTCTAAAGAAATTCCTGCATTTTAGTTTTGACTTATAATTAGCAGACAAACCGCTGTCTTCTGTATTTAATACGCGTGATGTGCTCCTCTAGTCAACATTATTGATTTCTCTCTGAGGAGTTGATTCAGTCGTTGTCCGTGTCTCTGGATGTGTAATAAAGAACTTTAGCACATGATAGAAGCGAATGGTAATGCAACCAGTATATGATTCAAAGACAGCAGAATTAAATGAGCCCTGTACTCTCATAAGAGGTAAAAGTGTTGTAACATTTCTCCAAATTGCTCAATTCACGTGAGAAACGTAATCCTTGTTAATTGTTCTTTGATGAAAACAGGTCCATCAGTGAGTTAATGGCTTTACAGGAGTGAGCGGGTGGGAGGGTGGAGGCGTGTGATGTGCCCTGATTCCTTCATTACTGAGGGATTTTAATTAAAAGCCATCTGTGTGAGCAGGAGAGGGTAATGGATGTGATGTCCAGGGCACACACACAGAACACAACATGACAGAAACACACACCCACCGCCTGGTGACGATGGGATCGATGTCTCGGGGGTCATTCTAAGGCAGGGTCATGAGGTCAGCGCTCAGGGTGCGAATCCTCTGAAACTGCAGGCGGATGAAACGGGCCGAGGTGAAGTTCAGTAATGTGGGTGATGGATCATCAGCACTCGGCCGGCCGTTTATCAGTGACGTGTGTATCTGAAAAATCACAGAGATAGAAAGAGTTTACATTTTATTTACCTTAAAATGATAACTGCTTCATAGTAAACAGATAAAACACACCTCTTCCACCAACACCTGACATCATTAATAAAATAAAACCCCTCTTCTTTCTCAGGTATTTATCTTTCACTGCAAAACATTGTAAACTTAGTAAAGCACTTCTTCATATTATTGTTTCCTCTTTTGATGTGTCGCTTCATTGTCTCCTAATATTTGTAAGTCACTTTGGATAAAAGCGTCAGCTAAATGCCTAAATGTAAATGTAAATCAAAACATACATCTAAATCTTGACATTTTAGCCAATGGTCATGAGAAATATATGTGAAACTTCCAGTTTTAGGGTGCAAATAAACTTCCCATATGACATGCAAAATATACAGTCACAAAACATACAACAGAAATGTGCACAATCCACATGGTGTCACGTTTGGCTACACAAAAGTCAAACTCCCAAAACTAAACACACTTAAGATGGCCGCCAGCTCTTTTATGGGGTTTGGCTCCTCCCACTCAGGAATGTACCATTGTGTCTGCACATGCTCATCATTACAAATCAAAAAGCAATATCATTACATACAGAAAAGACAAGACACATGAAAGACATCTTTCCTCCATAATGATGAGCAGGATAGATGTGTTGAGGTGTTGTTGTTGAAATATCATTTCTTCATAAAACAAGAATTCAGATTAAAATGATAAGAACAGAGTCTGTATTTCCTGACACAGAGACGCTCTGCAGCAGGTTTTGAGTCTAAAGCATTGATTCCCCTCGCCGACCTCCCTCATTACTGTAACACACACACAACACAAATCCTGATGACTGATCGCTCATCATCTCACAGGGTTTATCTACAGCCTTCAAGTGTCAGTAAGATGGTCTTGAAAAGCAAAATAAATTGATATTAATTTTTCATTACTCTCTAATGTTGTTTCTGAAGTTTCTCACCTCGCCGTTCTCCAGTGGATGGATTTTCGAGTAGAAGGAGGTACAGATGACCTCATCATCATGCGTGTAGGATGGAGGACCTCGTCTGGGGATGATGTTGAACCGAGTGATGCACTCCGTGTCTGTTATGGCATAATATTGCCACGGCATGTATGTTTCACCATCCAGAGAACGTTCTAGAACCCAGTTTCCAGGACGAGGAGAGTTTGCTGCTTTGAGGATCATGTATGCGATCTGGAACACCTGTGTGAAAAACATTAGACACTTTATCAATCATATCGGATATTTATGTACAATTCTAGTTAAATATATTTTATTCATTCAGTTATTGTTGGTGTTTGTCCTTTTGGGAATTGGGTTTATGCAGCAACTAAACGTTTCTTATCATTTTTTTATTTATAGTTTATTAAAACTGTAAAACTTTATCTGAACTTCTAGTGAACTTTCTGTATTACAGCTGTCACACAAAAGCATCACATCCTAAACACTATGATAAAACTCACTGGTTTGAGGACATCAGGAATCCTCTCCCTTACATTTCCATACATTTCTTCATTTAGCAGACACTTTTATCCAAAGTGACTTACGAAAGTGACCAGTGGCACACTGGGAGCAGTTGGAGTGTAAGGTGTCTCAGTTGTTTCCCGCTGGTGCATACTGGGAATCAAACCAGTGACCTTCTGATCACAAGTCCAAACTCTCCAAACACCACAACTGCCCACCCTTAAGAGCCAAACAACAACACACTTTACATTTCTTTATTGTCATTGTATAAGCTACAACAAATCATTTTCATCAGGTGAAAACAGACAATGGATACATGTTTTTGTAAACCTGTTTAAAATAATGAATTACTTTCAGACATCCACACACACTCACATCTATTCAAACATTTACATTCATACTGGATTACACAAAACATGCTTACAGTAGTATTGCACATCAGAATATATAGAGAGAGGTGATTAATGCTATTGTTCAGTATAGTGATGGCTTCTGTTCATGTGTTTGGATGGACCTGTAACTGTTTTCATCATTTTCAGTAACTCTCTGACTCTTGGCTGTCTTTGATCAATTGTCACATTAAAATTCATAGATTAAATGATAAATGAACTATACACTGTAATAAAAACACTCTGAATACAATATTTTATGTTGTCATACATTTAGTTAAAAATGCATAAAAATACATTATATTATACACATATATTCATACTATTGTTTCCTCTTTTGATGTGTCGCTTCATTGTCTCCTAATATTTGTAAGTCACTTTGGATAAAAGCGTCAGCTAAATGCCTAAATGTAAATGTAAATATTTAATCATTTCCAGATTCATTGGTTAGGGGTTAGAATGAACTAACAAGGACCAAATGTCCCCACTAAGACAGGAATACCAGTAAATTGTTTGGTCCTCATGAGGAAAACAAGGTTATAAATGAAACAGAATGATGTTTTTTGAAAATCTACAACAGCAGAAAGTTTTCTGTGATGGTTTTCGGGAAGGGGGTGGAATATACAATGTGTGTGTGTGTGTGTGTGTGTTAAAGTGGAAAGTTTGACCAGTTGCCCTCATGTGTCTATTTACTGGAGCTTCTCTCAGCAGAACAGGCCAGAGATTCACACGAGACAAACAAACATCTGACAGTATCTGACACACAGAGAGACAGAGCTATAAAAAACATGTCACAACCTGTCACAACACCACACAACTCTACACACATACAATAGTGTATTCTTTGCATTTCTTCTCTTCTGTCAAAGATTTGGTCTTAGAAGGTTCAATAACTTTCAGTTTATCAGTTCAGCTGAACTGAAAGGTGTGTGTCTGTGTGTGTCTGTGTGTGTCTGTGTATGTGTGTGTGTCTGTGTGTGTGTGTGTGTGTGTGTGTGTGTGTGTGTGTGTGTCTGTGTGTGTGTGTGTGTGTGTGTCTGTGTATGTGTGTGTGTGTCTGTGTGTGTGTCTGTGTGTGTGTGTGTCTGTGTGTTTGTATGTGTGTCTGTGTGTGTCTGTGTCTGTGTGTGTGTCTGTGTGTGTGTGTCTGTGTGTGTGTGTCTGTGTGTGTCTGTGTGTGTGTGTGTGTGTGTCTGTGCGTTGTGTCTGTGTGTCTGTGTATGTGTGTCTGTGTATGTGTGTGTGTCTGTGTGTGTGTCTGTGTGTGTGTGTGTGTGTGTGTGTTTGCATGTGTGTGTGTCTGTGTGTGTGTCTGTGTGTGTCTGTCTGTGTGTGTGTGTCTGTGTGTGTGTCTGTGTGTTTGTGTGTGTGTGTGTGTGTGTGTGTGTGTGTGTGTGTGTGTGTGTGTGTGTGTCTGTGTGT